>JAQBSW010001623.1:0-127309 GCA_029291075.1 Eudiplozoon nipponicum
CATAATTTGTAAAATTTTATTATTACATAAGAACTTGTAAGAACTTGACGATTTTTTCTAACAAAATAGAACATTTAATTTATTCGTGTACAGGTCACATCAAAATCAAGGAGAATATTTTCGAATTACAATTAGCATCTGAGTAACTCTCCATTAATACTTCCCATTCATATTGCCATTTTATGAAATATTTATGCTCTTATTTCACGAATATATCGGTCAACTCCTTCCTAAATTAAATACATTATATCGAGATTAGCGTAGTGCAAAATTTGTTCAAATTTCTATGTAGCCTCTACAATTTTTATTGTAATTTATATCAGACTATCTGTTTGAGCAGAGTCAAAAATGTGAAAAACATGCGTCGGGCGGGAATCGAACCAGGGCCGCCCGCGAGGCAGGCGAGCATTCTACATCTGAACCAGCGACGCACACTCTCGTGACTGAGAAAGTAGTCATTATCATAATTACATTTCTATTCCATTGCTGCAGCTTGTTCTATGGGATATTTTGTCACGTAAACATAATATGTTCGTGGTATAAGCGGATTAATGTGTTGTAATTAGGCATTCTACATAAAACATGAATCAAGTATTTTAATTTTCCTACAATTTAATACAAATCAACACTGAATTTCATCAAATTTAATGCCGCATAATTTGCAGTCATTTTATCAGTACAATAGAACTTGTAAGAACTTGACGATATTTTCTTACAATATAGAACGCTTTAATTTATTCGTGTACAGGTCACATCAAAATCAATGAGAATATTTTCGAATAACAATTAGCAACTGACTTACTGTCCATAATTACTTCCCATTGATATTGCCATTTGATGAAATATTTATGCTCTTATTTCACAAATATATCGTTCAAAGGCTTCCTAAATAAATACATTATATCGAGATAAGCGTAGTGCAAAATTTGATCAAAATTCTATGTAGCCTCTACAATTTTTATTGTAATTTATATCAGACTTTCTGTTTGAGCCGAGTCAAAAATGTGAAAAACATGCGTCGGCCGGGAATCGAACAAGCCGCCCGCGTGGCAGGCGAGCATTCTACCACTGAACCACCGATGCACACTCTCGGACTGAGAAAGTAGTTATTAGGATAATTACATTTCTATTCCATTGCAACAGCCTCTTCTATGGGATATTTTGTCACGTAAACATAATATGTTCATGGTATACGCGGATAAATTTGTTATAATTAGGCACTCTACATACAACATGCATCAAGTATTTTAATTTTCCTACAATTAAATACAAATCAATACTGAATTTCATCAAATTTAATGCCCCATAATTTGTAGTCATTTTATCAGTACAATAGAACTTGTAAGAACTTGACGATTTTTTCTTAAAATATAGAACGCTTTAATTTATTCGTGTACAGGTCATATCAAAATCAATGAGAATATTTTCGAATAACAATTGGCAACTGAGTAACTCTCCATAATACTTCCCATTCATATTGCCATTTTATGAAATATTTATGCTCTTATTTCACGAATATATCGGTCAACTGCTTCCTAAATAAATACATTATATCGAGATTAGCGTAGTGCAAAATTTGTTCAAATTTCTATGTAGCCTCTACAATTTTTATTGTTATTTACATCAGACTATTTGTTTAAGTCGAGTAAAAAATGTACTAAACATGCGTCGGCCGGGAATGGAACCCGGGCCTCCCGCGTGGCAGGCGAGCATTCTGCTACTGAATCACCGACGCATTCTCGTGACAGAGAAAGTAGTCATTAGGATAATTTCATTACTATTCCATTGCTACAGCTTCTTCTATGGGATATTTTGTCATGTAAACATAATATGTTCATGGTATACGCGGATTAATGTGTTATAATTAGGCATTCTACATAAATCATGAATCAAGTATTTTAATTTTCCTACAATTTAATACAAATCAACACTGAATTTCATCAAAGGTAATGCCCCATAATTTGTAGTCATTTTATCAGTACAATAGAACTTGTAAGAACTTGACTATTTTTTCTTACAATATAGAACGCTTTAATTTATTCGTGTACAGGTCACATCAAAATCAATGAGAATATTTTCGAATAACAATTGGCATCTGACTTACTGTCCATAATTACTTCCCATTGATATTGCCATTTGATGAAATATTTATGCTCTTATTTCACAAATATATCGTTCAAAGGCTTCCTAAATAAATACATTATACCGAGATAAGCCCAGTGCAAAATTTGATCAAATTTCTATGTAGCCTCTACAATATTTATCGTAATTTATATCAGACTTTCTGTTTGAGCCGAGGCAAAAATGTGAAAAACATGCGTCGGCCGGGAATCGAACGGGCCGCCCGCGTGGCAGGCGAGCATTCTACCACTGAACCACCGACGCACACTCTCGGACTGAGAAAGTAGTTATTAGGATAATTACATTTCTATTCCATTGCTACAGCTTCTTCTATGGGATATTTTGTCACGTAAACATAATATGTTCATGGTATACGCGGATAAATTTGTTATAATTAGGCACTCTACATACAACATGCATCAAGTATTTTAATTTTCCTACAATTAAATACAAATCAATACTGAATTTCATCAAATTTAATGCCCCATAATTTGCAGTCATTTTATCAGTACAATAGAACTTTTAAGAACTTGACGATTTTTTCTTACAATATAGAACGCTTTAATTTATTCGTGTACAGGTCACATCAAAATCAATGAGAATATTTTCGAATAACAATTAGCAACTGAGTAACTCTCCATTAATACTTCCCATTGATATTGCCATTTGATGAAATATTTATGCTCTTATTTCACAAATATATCGGTCAAAGGCTTCCTAAATAAATACATTATATCGAGATAAGAGTAGTGCAAAATTTGTTCAAATTTCTATGTAGCCTCTACAATTTTTATTGTAATTTATATCAGACTATCTGTTTGAGCCGAGTCAAAAATGTGAAAAACATGCGTCGGCCGGGAATCGAACCCGGGCCGCCCGCGTGGCAGGCGAGCATTCTACCACTGAACCACCGACGCACACTCTCGTGACTGAGAAAGTAGTCATAAGGATAATTATATTTCTATTCCATTGCTACAGCTTCTTCTATGGGATATTTTGTCACGTAAACATAATATGTTCATGGTATACGCGGATTAATGTGTTATAATTAGGCATTCTACATAAAACATGAATCAAGTATTTTAATTTTCCTACAATTTAATACAAATCAACACTGAATTTCATCAAATTTAATGCCCCATAATTTGTAGTCATTTTATCAGTACAATAGAACTTGTAAGAACTTGACGATTTTTTCTTACAATATAGAACGCTTTAATTTATTCGTGTACAGGTCACATCAAAATCAATGAGAATATTTTCGAATAACAATTGGCAACTGAGTAACTCTCCATAATACTTCCCATTCATATTGCCATTTGATGAAATATTTATGCTCTTATTTCACAAATATATCGGTCAAAGGCTTCCTAAATAAATACATTATATCGAGATAAGCGTAGTGCAAAATTTGTTCAAATTTCTATGTAGCCTCTACAATTTTTATTGTAATTTATATCAGACTTTCTGTTTGAGCCGAGTCAAAAATGTGAAAAACATGCGTCGGCCGGGAATCGAACCCGGGCCGCCCGCGTGGCAGGCGAGCATTCTACCACTGAACCACCGACGCACACTCTCGTGACTGAGAAAGTAGTCATAAGGACAATTATATTTCTATTCCATTACTACAGCTTCTTCTATGGGATATTTTGTCACATAAACATAATATGTTCATGGTATACGCGGATTAATGTGTTATAATTAGGCATTCTACATAAAACATGAATCAAGTATTTTAATTTTCCTACAATTTAATACAAATCAACACTGAATTTCATCAAATTTAATGCCCCATAATTTGCAGTCATTTTATCAGTACAATAGAACTTGTAAGAACTTGACGATTTTTTCTTACAATATAGAACGCTTTAATTTATTCGTGTACAGGTCACATCAAAATCAATGAGAATATTTTCGAATAACAATTAGCAACTGAGTAACTCTGCATTAATACTTCCCATTGATATTGCCATTTGATGAAATATTTATGCTCTTATTTCACAAATATATCGGTCAAAGGCTTCCCAAATAAATACATAATATCGAGATAAGGGTAGTGCAAAATTTGTTCAAATTTCCATGTAGCCTCTGCAATTTTTATTGTAATTTATATCAGACTTTCTGTTTGAGCCGAGGCAAAAATGTGAAAAACATGCGTCGGCCGGGAATCGAACCCGGGCCGCCCGCGTGGCAGGCGAGCATTCTACCACTGAACCACCGACGCACACTCTCGTGACTGAGAAAGTAGTCATTAGGATAATTACATTTCTATTCCATTGCTACAGCTTCTTCTATGGGATATTTTGTCACGTAAACATAATATGTTCATGGTATACGCGGATTAATGTGTTATAATTAGGCATTCTACATAAAACATGAATCAAGTATTTTAATTTTCCTACAATTTAATACAAATCAACACTGAATTTCATCAAATTTAATGCCCCATAATTTGTAGTCATTTTATCAGTACAATAGAACTTGTAAGAACTTGACGATTTTTTCTTACAATATAGAACGCTTTAATTTATTCGTGTACAGGTCACATCAAAATCAATGAGAATTTTTTCGAATAACAATTAGCAACAGAGTAACTCTCCATTAATACTTCCCATTGATATTGCCATTTGATGAAATATTTATGCTCTTATTTCACAAATATATCGGTCAAAGGCTTCCTAATTAAATACATTATATCGAGATAAGTGTAGTGCAAAATTATTTCAAATTTCTATGTAGCCTCTACAATTTTTATTGTAATTTATATCAGACTTTCTGTTTGAGCCGAGGCAAAAATGTGAAAAACATGCGTCGGCCGGGAATCGAACCCGGGCCGCCCGCGTGGCAGGCGAGCATTCTACCACTGAACCACCGACGCACACTCTCGTGACTGAGAAAGTAGTCATTATCATAATTACATTTCTATTCCATTGCTACAGCTTGTTCTATGGGATATTTTGTCACGTAAACATAATATGTTCATGGTATACGCGGATTAATGTGTTATAATTAGGCATTCTACATAAAACATGAATCAAGTATTTTAATTTTCCTACAATTTAATACAAATCAACACTGAATTTCATCAAATTTAATGCCCCATAATTTGCAGTCATTTTATCAGTACAATAGAACTTGTAAGAAATTGACGATTTTTTCTTACAATATAGAACGCTTTAATTTATTCGTGTACAGGTCACATCAAAATCAATGAGAATATTTTCGAATAACAATTAGCAACTGAGTAACTCTGCATTAATACTTCCCATTGATATTGCCATTTGATGAAATATTTATGCTCTTATTTCACAAATATATCGGTCAAAGGCTTCCCAAATAAATACATAATATCGAGATAAGGGTAGTGCAAAATTTGTTCAAATTTCCATGTAGCCTCTGCAATTTTTATTGTAATTTATATCAGACTTTCTGTTTGAGCCGAGGCAAAAATGTGAAAAACATGCGTCGGCCGGGAATCGAACCCGGGCCGCCCGCGTGGCAGGCGAGCATTCTACCACTGAACCACCGACGCACACTCTCGTGACTGAGAAAGTAGTCATTATCATAATTACATTTCTATTCCATTGCTGCAGCTTGTTCTATGGGATATTTTGTCACGTAAACATAATATGTTCGTGGTATAAGCGGATTAATGTGTTTTAATTAGGCATTCTACATAAAACATGAATCAAGTATTTTAATTTTCCTACAATTTAATACAAATCAACACTGAATTTCATCAAATTTAATGCCCCATAATTTGTAGTCATTTTATCAGTACAATAGAACTTGTAAGAACTTGACGATTTATTCTTACAATATAGAACGCTTTAATTTATTCGTGTACAGGTCACATCAAAATCAATGAGAATATTTTCGAATAACAATTAGCAACTGAGTAACTCTGCATTAATACTTCCCATTGATATTGCCATTTGATGAAATATTTATGCTCTTATTTCACAAATATATCGGTCAAAGGCTTCCCAAATAAATACATAATATCGAGATAAGGGTAGTGCAAAATTTGTTCAAATTTCCATGTAGCCTCTGCAATTTTTATTGTAATTTATATCAGACTTTCTGTTTGAGCCGAGGCAAAAATGTGAAAAACATGCGTCGGCCGGGAATCGAACCCGGGCCGCCCGCGTGGCAGGCGAGCATTCTACCACTGAACCACCGACGCACACTCTCGTGACTGAGAAAGTAGTCATTATCATAATTACATTTCTATTCCATTGCTGCAGCTTGTTCTATGGGATATTTTGTCACGTAAACATAATATGTTCGTGGTATAAGCGGATTAATGTGTTATAATTAGGCATTCTACATAAAGCATGAATCAAGTATTTTAATTTTCCTACAATTTAATACAAATCAACACTGAATTTCATCAAATTTAATGCCCCATAATTTGCAGTCATTTTATCAGTACAATAGAACTTGTAAGAACTTGACGATTTATTCTTACAATATAGAACGCTTTAATTTATTCGTGTACAGGTCACATCAAAATCAATGAGAATATTTTCGAATAACAATTAGCAACTGAGTAACTCTCCATTAATACTTCCCATTGATATTGCCATTTGATGAAATATTTATGCTCTTATTTCACAAATATATCGGTCAAAGGCTTCCTAAATAAATACATAATATCGAGATAAGGGTAGTGCAAAATTTGTTCAAATTTCTATGTAGCCTCTGCAATTTTTATTGTAATTTATATCAGACTTTCTGTTTGAGCCGAGGCAAAAATGTGAAAAACATGCGTCGGCCGGGAATCGAACCCGGGCCGCCCGCGTGGCAGGCGAGCATTCTACCACTGAACCACCGACGCACACTCTCGTGACTGAGAAAGTAGTCATAAGGATAATTATATTTCTATTCCATTGCTACAGCTTGTTCTATGGGATATTTTGTCACGTAAACATAATATGTTCATGGTATACGCGGATTAATTTGTTATAATTAGGCATTCTACATAAAACATGAATCAAGTATTTTAATTTTCCTACAATTTAATACAAATCAACACTGAATTTCATCAAATTTAATGCCCCATAATTTGTAGTCATTTTATCAGTACAATAGAACTTGTAAGAACTTGACGATTTTTTCTTACAATATAGAACGCTTTAATTTATTCGTGTACAGGTCACATCAAAATCAATGAGAATATTTTCGAATAACAATTAGCAACTGAGTAACTCTGCATTAATACTTCCCATTGATATTGCCATTTGATGAAATATTTATGCTCTTATTTCACAAATATATCGGTCAAAGGCTTCCTAAATAAATACATAATATCGAGATAAGGGTAGTGCAAAATTTGTTCAAATTTCTATGTAGCCTCTGCAATTTTTATTGTAATTTATATCAGACTATCTGTTTGAGCCGAGGCAAAAATGTGAAAAACATGCGTCGGCCGGGAATCGAACCCGGGCCGCCCGCGTGGCAGGCGAGCATTCTACCACTGAACCACCGACGCACACTCTCGTGACTGAGAAAGTAGTCATTATCATAATTACATTTCTATTCCATTGCTACAGCTTGTTCTATGGGATATTTTGTCACGTAAACATAATATGTTCATGGTATAAGCGGATTAATGTGTTATAATTAGGCATTCTACATAAAACATGAATCAAGTATTTTAATTTTCCTACAATTTAATACAAATCAACACTGAATTTCATCAAATTTAATGCCCCATAATTTGTAGTCATTTTATCAGTACAATAGAACTTGTAAGAACTTGACGATTTTTTCTTACAATATAGAACGCTTTAATTTATTCGTGTACAGGTCACATCAAAATCAATGAGAATATTTTCGAATAACAATTAGCAACTGAGTAACTCTGCATTAATACTTCCCATTGATATTGCCATTTGATGAAATATTTATGCTCTTATTTCACAAATATATCGGTCAAAGGCTTCCTAAATAAATACATAATATCGAGATAAGGGTAGTGCAAAATTTGTTCAAATTTCCATGTAGCCTCTGCAATTTTTATTGTAATTTATATCAGACTATCTGTTTGAGCCGAGGCAAAAATGTGAAAAACATGCGTCGGCCGGGAATCGAACCCGGGCCGCCCGCGTGGCAGGCGAGCATTCTACCACTGAACCACCGACGCACACTCTCGTGACTGAGAAAGTAGTCATTATCATAATTACATTTCTATTCCATTGCTGCAGCTTGTTCTATGGGATATTTTGTCACGTAAACATAATATGTTCGTGGTATAAGCGGATTAATGTGTTATAATGAGGCATTCTACATAAAACATGAATCAAGTATTTTAATTTTCCTACAATTTAATACAAATCAACACTGAATTTCATCAAATTTAATGCCCCATAATTTGTAGTCATTTTATCAGTACAATAGAACTTGTAAGAACTTGACGATATTTTCTTACAATATAGAACGCTTTAATTTATTCGTGTACAGGTCACATCAAAATCAATGAGAATATTTTCGAATAACAATTAGCAACTGAGTAACTCTCCATTAATACTTCCCATTGATATTGCCATTTGATGAAATATTTATGCTCTTATTTCACAAATATATCGGTCAAAGGCTTCCTAAATAAATACATAATATCGAGATAAGGGTAGTGCAAAATTTGTTCAAATTTCTATGTAGCCTCTGCAATTTTTATTGTAATTTATATCAGACTATCTGTTTGAGCCGAGGCAAAAATGTGAAAAACATGCGTCGGCCGGGAATCGAACCCGGGCCGCCCGCGTGGCAGGCGAGCATTCTACCACTGAACCACCGACGCACACTCTCGTGACTGAGAAAGTAGTCATTATCATAATTACATTTCTATTCCATTGCTACAGCTTGTTCTATGGGATATTTTGTCACGTAAACATAATATGTTCATGGTATAAGCGGATTAATGTGTTATAATTAGGCATTCTACATAAAACATGAATCAAGTATTTTAATTTTCCTACAATTTAATACAAATCAACACTGAGTTTCATCAAATTTAATGCCCCATAATTTGTAGTCATTTTATCAGTACAATAGAACTTGTAAGAACTTGACGATTTTTTCTTACAATATAGAACGCTTTAATTTATTCGTGTACAGGTCACATCAAAATCAATGAGAATATTTTCGAATAACAATTAGCAACTGAGTAACTCTCCATTAATACTTCCCATTGATATTGCCATTTGATGAAATATTTATGCTCTTATTTCACAAATATATCGGTCAAAGGCTTCCTAAATAAATACATAATATCGAGATAAGGGTAGTGCAAAATTTGTTCAAATTTCTATGTAGCCTCTGCAATTTTTATTGTAATTTATATCAGACTATCTGTTTGAGCCGAGGCAAAAATGTGAAAAACATGCGTCGGCCGGGAATCGAACCCGGGCCGCCCGCGTGGCAGGCGAGCATTCTACCACTGAACCACCGACGCACACTCTCGTGACTGAGAAAGTAGTCATTATCATAATTACATTTCTATTCCATTGCTACAGCTTGTTCTATGGGATATTTTGTCACGTAAACATAATATGTTCATGGTATAAGCGGATTAATGTGTTATAATTAGGCATTCTACATAAAACATGAATCAAGTATTTTAATTTTCCTACAATTTAATACAAATCAACACTGAATTTCATCAAATTTAATGCCCCATAATTTGTAGTCATTTTATCAGTACAATAGAACTTGTAAGAACTTGACGATTTTTTCTTACAATATAGAACGCTTTAATTTATTCGTGTACAGGTCACATCAAAATCAATGAGAATATTTTCGAATAACAATTAGCAACTGAGTAACTCTGCATTAATACTTCCCATTGATATTGCCATTTGATGAAATATTTATGCTCTTATTTCACAAATATATCGGTCAAAGGCTTCCCAAATAAATACATAATATCGAGATAAGGGTAGTGCAAAATTTGTTCAAATTTCCATGTAGCCTCTGCAATTTTTATTGTAATTTATATCAGACTATCTGTTTGAGCCGAGGCAAAAATGTGAAAAACATGCGTCGGCCGGGAATCGAACCCGGGCCGCCCGCGTGGCAGGCGAGCATTCTACCACTGAACCACCGACGCACACTCTCGTGACTGAGAAAGTAGTCATTATCATAATTACATTTCTATTCCATTGCTACAGCTTGTTCTATGGGATATTTTGTCACGTAAACATAATATGTTCATGGTATAAGCGGATTAATGTGTTGTAATTAGGCATTCTACATAAAACATGAATCAAGTATTTTAATTTTCCTACAATTTAATACAAATCAACACTGAGTTTCATCAAATTTAATGCCCCATAATTTGTAGTCATTTTATCAGTACAATAGAACTTGTAAGAACTTGACGATTTATTCTTACAATATAGAACGCTTTAATTTATTCGTGTACAGGTCACATCAAAATCAATGAGAATATTTTCGAATAACAATTAGCAACTGAGTAACTCTCCATTAATACTTCCCATTGATATTGCCATTTGATGAAATATTTATGCTCTTATTTCACAAATATATCGGTCAAAGGCTTCCTAAATAAATACATAATATCGAGATAAGGGTAGTGCAAAATTTGTTCAAATTTCTATGTAGCCTCTGCAATTTTTATTGTAATTTATATCAGACTTTCTGTTTGAGCCGAGGCAAAAATGTGAAAAACATGCGTCGGCCGGGAATCGAACCCGGGCCGCCCGCGTGGCAGGCGAGCATTCTACCACTGAACCACCGACGCACACTCTCGTGACTGAGAAAGTAGTCATTATCATAATTACATTTCTATTCCATTGCTGCAGCTTGTTCTATGGGATATTTTGTCACGTAAACATAATATGTTCGTGGTATAAGCGGATTAATGTGTTATAATTAGGCATTCTACATAAAACATGAATCAAGTATTTTAATTTTCCTACAATTTAATACAAATCAACACTGAATTTCATCAAATTTAATGCCCCATAATTTGTAGTCATTTTATCAGTACAATAGAACTTGTAAGAACTTGACGATTTTTTCTTACAATATAGAACGCTTTAATTTATTCGTGTACAGGTCACATCAAAATCAATGAGAATATTTTCGAATAACAATTAGCAACTGAGTAACTCTGCATTAATACTTCCCATTGATATTGCCATTTGATGAAATATTTATGCTCTTATTTCACAAATATATCGGTCAAAGGCTTCCCAAATAAATACATAATATCGAGATAAGGGTAGTGCAAAATTTGTTCAAATTTCCATGTAGCCTCTGCAATTTTTATTGTAATTTATATCAGACTTTCTGTTTGAGCCGAGGCAAAAATGTGAAAAACATGCGTCGGCCGGGAATCGAACCCGGGCCGCCCGCGTGGCAGGCGAGCATTCTACCACTGAACCACCGACGCACACTCTCGTGACTGAGAAAGTAGTCATTATCATAATTACATTTCTATTCCATTGCTGCAGCTTGTTCTATGGGATATTTTGTCACGTAAACATAATATGTTCGTGGTATAAGCGGATTAATGTGTTATAATTAGGCATTCTACATAAAACATGAATCAAGTATTTTAATTTTCCTACAATTTAATACAAATCAACACTGAATTTCATCAAATTTAATGCCCCATAATTTGTAGTCATTTTATCAGTACAATAGAACTTGTAAGAACTTGACGATATTTTCTTACAATATAGAACGCTTTAATTTATTCGTGTACAGGTCACATCAAAATCAATGAGAATATTTTCGAATAACAATTAGCAACTGAGTAACTCTGCATTAATACTTCCCATTGATATTGCCATTTGATGAAATATTTATGCTCTTATTTCACAAATATATCGGTCAAAGGCTTCCCAAATAAATACATAATATCGAGATAAGGGTAGTGCAAAATTTGTTCAAATTTCCATGTAGCCTCTGCAATTTTTATTGTAATTTATATCAGACTTTCTGTTTGAGCCGAGGCAAAAATGTGAAAAACATGCGTCGGCCGGGAATCGAACCCGGGCCGCCCGCGTGGCAGGCGAGCATTCTACCACTGAACCACCGACGCACACTCTCGTGACTGAGAAAGTAGTCATTATCATAATTACATTTCTATTCCATTGCTGCAGCTTGTTCTATGGGATATTTTGTCACGTAAACATAATATGTTCGTGGTATAAGCGGATTAATGTGTTGTAATTAGGCATTCTACATAAAACATGAATCAAGTATTTTAATTTTCCTACAATTTAATACAAATCAACACTGAATTTCATCAAATTTAATGCCCCATAATTTGCAGTCATTTTATCAGTACAATAGAACTTGTAAGAACTTGACGATTTTTTCTTACAATATAGAACGCTTTAATTTATTCGTGTACAGGTCACATCAAAATCAATGAGAATATTTTCGAATAACAATTAGCAACTGAGTAACTCTGCATTAATACTTCCCATTGATATTGCCATTTGATGAAATATTTATGCTCTTATTTCACAAATATATCGGTCAAAGGCTTCCCAAATAAATACATAATATCGAGATAAGGGTAGTGCAAAATTTGTTCAAATTTCCATGTAGCCTCTGCAATTTTTATTGTAATTTATATCAGACTTTCTGTTTGAGCCGAGGCAAAAATGTGAAAAACATGCGTCGGCCGGGAATCGAACCCGGGCCGCCCGCGTGGCAGGCGAGCATTCTACCACTGAACCACCGACGCACACTCTCGTGACTGAGAAAGTAGTCATTATCATAATTACATTTCTATTCCATTGCTGCAGCTTGTTCTATGGGATATTTTGTCACGTAAACATAATATGTTCGTGGTATAAGCGGATTAATGTGTTATAATTAGGCATTCGACATAAAACATGAATCAAGTATTTTAATTTTCCTACAATTTAATACAAATCAACACTGAATTTCATCAAATTTAATGCCCCATAATTTGCAGTCATTTTATCAGTACAATAGAACTTGTAAGAACTTGACGATATTTTCTTACAATATAGAACGCTTTAATTTATTCGTGTACAGGTCACATCAAAATCAATGAGAATATTTTCGAATAACAATTAGCAACTGAGTAACTCTGCATTAATACTTCCCATTGATATTGCCATTTGATGAAATATTTATGCTCTTATTTCACAAATATATCGGTCAAAGGCTTCCCAAATAAATACATAATATCGAGATAAGGGTAGTGCAAAATTTGTTCAAATTTCCATGTAGCCTCTGCAATTTTTATTGTAATTTATATCAGACTTTCTGTTTGAGCCGAGGCAAAAATGTGAAAAACATGCGTCGGCCGGGAATCGAACCCGGGCCGCCCGCGTGGCAGGCGAGCATTCTACCACTGAACCACCGACGCACACTCTCGTGACTGAGAAAGTAGTCATTATCATAATTACATTTCTATTCCATTGCTGCAGCTTGTTCTATGGGATATTTTGTCACGTAAACATAATATGTTCGTGGTATAAGCGGATTAATGTGTTGTAATTAGGCATTCTACATAAAACATGAATCAAGTATTTTAATTTTCCTACAATTTAATACAAATCAACACTGAATTTCATCAAATTTAATGCCCCATAATTTGCAGTCATTTTATCAGTACAATAGAACTTGTAAGAACTTGACGATATTTTCTTACAATATAGAACGCTTTAATTTATTCGTGTACAGGTCACATCAAAATCAATGAGAATATTTTCGAATAACAATTAGCAACTGAGTAACTCTGCATTAATACTTCCCATTGATATTGCCATTTGATGAAATATTTATGCTCTTATTTCACAAATATATCGGTCAAAGGCTTCCCAAATAAATACATAATATCGAGATAAGGGTAGTGCAAAATTTGTTCAAATTTCCATGTAGCCTCTGCAATTTTTATTGTAATTTATATCAGACTTTCTGTTTGAGCCGAGGCAAAAATGTGAAAAACATGCGTCGGCCGGGAATCGAACCCGGGCCGCCCGCGTGGCAGGCGAGCATTCTACCACTGAACCACCGACGCACACTCTCGTGACTGAGAAAGTAGTCATTATCATAATTACATTTCTATTCCATTGCTGCAGCTTGTTCTATGGGATATTTTGTCACGTAAACATAATATGTTCGTGGTATAAGCGGATTAATGTGTTATAATGAGGCATTCTACATAAAGCATGAATCAAGTATTTTAATTTTCCTACAATTTAAAACAAATCAACACTGAATTTCATCAAATGTAATGCCGCATAATTTGCAGTCATTTTATCAGTACAATAGAACTTGTAAGAACTTGACGATATTTTCTTACAATATAGAACGCTTTAATTTATTCGTGTACAGGTCACATCAAAATCAATGAGAATATTTTCGAATAACAATTAGCAACTGAGTAACTCTGCATTAATACTTCCCATTGATATTGCCATTTGATGAAATATTTATGCTCTTATTTCACAAATATATCGGTCAAAGGCTTCCCAAATAAATACATAATATCGAGATAAGGGTAGTGCAAAATTTGTTCAAATTTCCATGTAGCCTCTGCAATTTTTATTGTAATTTATATCAGACTTTCTGTTTGAGCCGAGGCAAAAATGTGAAAAACATGCGTCGGCCGGGAATCGAACCCGGGCCGCCCGCGTGGCAGGCGAGCATTCTACCACTGAACCACCGACGCACACTCTCGTGACTGAGAAAGTAGTCATTATCATAATTACATTTCTATTCCATTGCTGCAGCTTGTTCTATGGGATATTTTGTCACGTAAACATAATATGTTCGTGGTATAAGCGGATTAATGTGTTATAATTAGGCATTCTACATAAAACATGAATCAAGTATTTTAATTTTCCTACAATTTAATACAAATCAACACTGAATTTCATCAAATTTAATGCCCCATAATTTGCAGTCATTTTATCAGTACAATAGAACTTGTAAGAACTTGACGATTTTTTCTTACAGTAAAGAACGCTTTAATTTATTCGTGTACAGGTCACATCAAAATCAATGAGAATATTTTCGAATAACAATTAGCAACTGAGTAACTCTGCATTAATACTTCCCATTGATATTGCCATTTGATGAAATATTTATGCTCTTATTTCACAAATATATCGGTCAAAGGCTTCCCAAATAAATACATAATATCGAGATAAGAGTAGTGCAAAATTTGTTCAAATTTCCATGTAGCCTCTGCAATTTTTATTGTAATTTATATCAGACTTTCTGTTTGAGCCGAGGCAAAAATGTGAAAAACATGCGTCGGCCGGGAATCGAACCCGGGCCGCCCGCGTGGCAGGCGAGCATTCTACCACTGAACCACCGACGCACACTCTCGTGACTGAGAAAGTAGTCATTATCATAATTACATTTCTATTCCATTGCTGCAGCTTGTTCTATGGGATATTTTGTCACGTAAACATAATATGTTCGTGGTATAAGCGGATTAATGTGTTATAATGAGGCATTCTACATAAAACATGAATCAAGTATTTTAATTTTCCTACAATTTAATACAAATCAACACTGAATTTCATCAAATTTAATGCCCCATAATTTGCAGTCATTTTATCAGTACAATAGAACTTGTAAGAACTTGACGATTTTTTCTTACAATATAGAACGCTTTAATTTATTCGTGTACAGGTCACATCAAAATCAATGAGAATATTTTCGAATAACAATTAGCAACTGAGTAACTCTGCATTAATACTTCCCATTGATATTGCCATTTGATGAAATATTTATGCTCTTATTTCACAAATATATCGGTCAAAGGCTTCCCAAATAAATACATAATATCGAGATAAGGGTAGTGCAAAATTTGTTCAAATTTCCATGTAGCCTCTGCAATTTTTATTGTAATTTATATCAGACTTTCTGTTTGAGCCGAGGCAAAAATGTGAAAAACATGCGTCGGCCGGGAATCGAACCCGGGCCGCCCGCGTGGCAGGCGAGCATTCTACCACTGAACCACCGACGCACACTCTCGTGACTGAGAAAGTAGTCATTATCATAATTACATTTCTATTCCATTGCTGCAGCTTGTTCTATGGGATATTTTGTCACGTAAACATAATATGTTCGTGGTATAAGCGGATTAATGTGTTATAATTAGGCATTCGACATAAAACATGAATCAAGTATTTTAATTTTCCTACAATTTAATACAAATCAACACTGAATTTCATCAAATTTAATGCCCCATAATTTGCAGTCATTTTATCAGTACAATAGAACTTGTAAGAACTTGACGATATTTTCTTACAATATAGAACGCTTTAATTTATTCGTGTACAGGTCACATCAAAATCAATGAGAATATTTTCGAATAACAATTAGCAACTGAGTAACTCTGCATTAATACTTCCCATTGATATTGCCATTTGATGAAATATTTATGCTCTTATTTCACAAATATATCGGTCAAAGGCTTCCCAAATAAATACATAATATCGAGATAAGGGTAGTGCAAAATTTGTTCAAATTTCCATGTAGCCTCTGCAATTTTTATTGTAATTTATATCAGACTTTCTGTTTGAGCCGAGGCAAAAATGTGAAAAACATGCGTCGGCCGGGAATCGAACCCGGGCCGCCCGCGTGGCAGGCGAGCATTCTACCACTGAACCACCGACGCACACTCTCGTGACTGAGAAAGTAGTCATTATCATAATTACATTTCTATTCCATTGCTGCAGCTTGTTCTATGGGATATTTTGTCACGTAAACATAATATGTTCGTGGTATAAGCGGATTAATGTGTTATAATGAGGCATTCTACATAAAGCATGAATCAAGTATTTTAATTTTCCTACAATTTAAAACAAATCAACACTGAATTTCATCAAATGTAATGCCCCATAATTTGCAGTCATTTTATCAGTACAATAGAACTTGTAAGAACTTGACGATATTTTCTTACAATATAGAACGCTTTAATTTATTCGTGTACAGGTCACATCAAAATCAATGAGAATATTTTCGAATAACAATTAGCAACTGAGTAACTCTGCATTAATACTTCCCATTGATATTGCCATTTGATGAAATATTTATGCTCTTATTTCACAAATATATCGGTCAAAGGCTTCCCAAATAAATACATAATATCGAGATAAGGGTAGTGCAAAATTTGTTCAAATTTCCATGTAGCCTCTGCAATTTTTATTGTAATTTATATCAGACTTTCTGTTTGAGCCGAGGCAAAAATGTGAAAAACATGCGTCGGCCGGGAATCGAACCCGGGCCGCCCGCGTGGCAGGCGAGCATTCTACCACTGAACCACCGACGCACACTCTCGTGACTGAGAAAGTAGTCATTATCATAATTACATTTCTATTCCATTGCTGCAGCTTGTTCTATGGGATATTTTGTCACGTAAACATAATATGTTCGTGGTATAAGCGGATTAATGTGTTGTAATTAGGCATTCGACATAAAACATGAATCAAGTATTTTAATTTTCCTACAATTTAATACAAATCAACACTGAATTTCATCAAATTTAATGCCCCATAATTTGCAGTCATTTTATCAGTACAATAGAACTTGTAAGAACTTGACGATTTTTTCTTACAGTAAAGAACGCTTTAATTTATTCGTGTACAGGTCACATCAAAATCAATGAGAATATTTTCGAATAACAATTAGCAACTGAGTAACTCTGCATTAATACTTCCCATTGATATTGCCATTTGATGAAATATTTATGCTCTTATTTCACAAATATATCGGTCAAAGGCTTCCCAAATAAATACATAATATCGAGATAAGAGTAGTGCAAAATTTGTTCAAATTTCCATGTAGCCTCTGCAATTTTTATTGTAATTTATATCAGACTTTCTGTTTGAGCCGAGGCAAAAATGTGAAAAACATGCGTCGGCCGGGAATCGAACCCGGGCCGCCCGCGTGGCAGGCGAGCATTCTACCACTGAACCACCGACGCACACTCTCGTGACTGAGAAAGTAGTCATTATCATAATTACATTTCTATTCCATTGCTGCAGCTTGTTCTATGGGATATTTTGTCACGTAAACATAATATGTTCGTGGTATAAGCGGATTAATGTGTTATAATGAGGCATTCTACATAAAGCATGAATCAAGTATTTTAATTTTCCTACAATTTAAAACAAATCAACACTGAATTTCATCAAATGTAATGCCGCATAATTTGCAGTCATTTTATCAGTACAATAGAACTTGTAAGAACTTGACGATTTATTCTTACAATATAGAACGCTTTAATTTATTCGTGTACAGGTCACATCAAAATCAATGAGAATATTTTCGAATAACAATTAGCAACTGAGTAACTCTGCATTAATACTTCCCATTGATATTGCCATTTGATGAAATATTTATGCTCTTATTTCACAAATATATCGGTCAAAGGCTTCCCAAATAAATACATAATATCGAGATAAGGGTAGTGCAAAATTTGTTCAAATTTCCATGTAGCCTCTGCAATTTTTATTGTAATTTATATCAGACTTTCTGTTTGAGCCGAGGCAAAAATGTGAAAAACATGCGTCGGCCGGGAATCGAACCCGGGCCGCCCGCGTGGCAGGCGAGCATTCTACCACTGAACCACCGACGCACACTCTCGTGACTGAGAAAGTAGTCATTATCATAATTACATTTCTATTCCATTGCTGCAGCTTGTTCTATGGGATATTTTGTCACGTAAACATAATATGTTCGTGGTATAAGCGGATTAATGTGTTATAATGAGGCATTCTACATAAAGCATGAATCAAGTATTTTAATTTTCCTACAATTTAAAACAAATCAACACTGAATTTCATCAAATGTAATGCCGCATAATTTGCAGTCATTTTATCAGTACAATAGAACTTGTAAGAACTTGACGATATTTTCTTACAATATAGAACGCTTTAATTTATTCGTGTACAGGTCACATCAAAATCAATGAGAATATTTTCGAATAACAATTAGCAACTGAGTAACTCTGCATTAATACTTCCCATTGATATTGCCATTTGATGAAATATTTATGCTCTTATTTCACAAATATATCGGTCAAAGGCTTCCCAAATAAATACATAATATCGAGATAAGGGTAGTGCAAAATTTGTTCAAATTTCCATGTAGCCTCTGCAATTTTTATTGTAATTTATATCAGACTTTCTGTTTGAGCCGAGGCAAAAATGTGAAAAACATGCGTCGGCCGGGAATCGAACCCGGGCCGCCCGCGTGGCAGGCGAGCATTCTACCACTGAACCACCGACGCACACTCTCGTGACTGAGAAAGTAGTCATTATCATAATTACATTTCTATTCCATTGCTGCAGCTTGTTCTATGGGATATTTTGTCACGTAAACATAATATGTTCGTGGTATAAGCGGATTAATGTGTTATAATGAGGCATTCTACATAAAGCATGAATCAAGTATTTTAATTTTCCTACAATTTAAAACAAATCAACACTGAATTTCATCAAATGTAATGCCGCATAATTTGCAGTCATTTTATCAGTACAATAGAACTTGTAAGAACTTGACGATATTTTCTTACAATATAGAACGCTTTAATTTATTCGTGTACAGGTCACATCAAAATCAATGAGAATATTTTCGAATAACAATTAGCAACTGAGTAACTCTGCATTAATACTTCCCATTGATATTGCCATTTGATGAAATATTTATGCTCTTATTTCACAAATATATCGGTCAAAGGCTTCCCAAATAAATACATAATATCGAGATAAGGGTAGTGCAAAATTTGTTCAAATTTCCATGTAGCCTCTGCAATTTTTATTGTAATTTATATCAGACTTTCTGTTTGAGCCGAGGCAAAAATGTGAAAAACATGCGTCGGCCGGGAATCGAACCCGGGCCGCCCGCGTGGCAGGCGAGCATTCTACCACTGAACCACCGACGCACACTCTCGTGACTGAGAAAGTAGTCATTATCATAATTACATTTCTATTCCATTGCTGCAGCTTGTTCTATGGGATATTTTGTCACGTAAACATAATATGTTCGTGGTATAAGCGGATTAATGTGTTATAATGAGGCATTCTACATAAAGCATGAATCAAGTATTTTAATTTTCCTACAATTTAATACAAATCAACACTGAATTTCATCAAATGTAATGCCGCATAATTTGCAGTCATTTTATCAGTACAATAGAACTTGTAAGAACTTGACGATATTTTCTTACAATATAGAACGCTTTAATTTATTCGTGTACAGGTCACATCAAAATCAATGAGAATATTTTCGAATAACAATTAGCAACTGAGTAACTCTGCATTAATACTTCCCATTGATATTGCCATTTGATGAAATATTTATGCTCTTATTTCACAAATATATCGGTCAAAGGCTTCCCAAATAAATACATAATATCGAGATAAGGGTAGTGCAAAATTTGTTCAAATTTCCATGTAGCCTCTGCAATTTTTATTGTAATTTATATCAGACTTTCTGTTTGAGCCGAGGCAAAAATGTGAAAAACATGCGTCGGCCGGGAATCGAACCCGGGCCGCCCGCGTGGCAGGCGAGCATTCTACCACTGAACCACCGACGCACACTCTCGTGACTGAGAAAGTAGTCATTATCATAATTACATTTCTATTCCATTGCTGCAGCTTGTTCTATGGGATATTTTGTCACGTAAACATAATATGTTCGTGGTATAAGCGGATTAATGTGTTATAATGAGGCATTCTACATAAAGCATGAATCAAGTATTTTAATTTTCCTACAATTTAAAACAAATCAACACTGAATTTCATCAAATGTAATGCCGCATAATTTGCAGTCATTTTATCAGTACAATAGAACTTGTAAGAACTTGACGATATTTTCTTACAATATAGAACGCTTTAATTTATTCGTGTACAGGTCACATCAAAATCAATGAGAATATTTTCGAATAACAATTAGCAACTGAGTAACTCTGCATTAATACTTCCCATTGATATTGCCATTTGATGAAATATTTATGCTCTTATTTCACAAATATATCGGTCAAAGGCTTCCCAAATAAATACATAATATCGAGATAAGGGTAGTGCAAAATTTGTTCAAATTTCCATGTAGCCTCTGCAATTTTTATTGTAATTTATATCAGACTTTCTGTTTGAGCCGAGGCAAAAATGTGAAAAACATGCGTCGGCCGGGAATCGAACCCGGGCCGCCCGCGTGGCAGGCGAGCATTCTACCACTGAACCACCGACGCACACTCTCGTGACTGAGAAAGTAGTCATTATCATAATTACATTTCTATTCCATTGCTGCAGCTTGTTCTATGGGATATTTTGTCACGTAAACATAATATGTTCGTGGTATAAGCGGATTAATGTGTTATAATGAGGCATTCTACATAAAGCATGAATCAAGTATTTTAATTTTCCTACAATTTAAAACAAATCAACACTGAATTTCATCAAATGTAATGCCGCATAATTTGCAGTCATTTTATCAGTACAATAGAACTTGTAAGAACTTGACGATATTTTCTTACAATATAGAACGCTTTAATTTATTCGTGTACAGGTCACATCAAAATCAATGAGAATATTTTCGAATAACAATTAGCAACTGAGTAACTCTGCATTAATACTTCCCATTGATATTGCCATTTGATGAAATATTTATGCTCTTATTTCACAAATATATCGGTCAAAGGCTTCCCAAATAAATACATAATATCGAGATAAGGGTAGTGCAAAATTTGTTCAAATTTCTATGTAGCCTCTGCAATTTTTATTGTAATTTATATCAGACTTTCTGTTTGAGCCGAGGCAAAAATGTGAAAAACATGCGTCGGCCGGGAATCGAACCCGGGCCGCCCGCGTGGCAGGCGAGCATTCTACCACTGAACCACCGACGCACACTCTCGTGACTGAGAAAGTAGTCATTATCATAATTACATTTCTATTCCATTGCTGCAGCTTGTTCTATGGGATATTTTGTCACGTAAACATAATATGTTCGTGGTATAAGCGGATTAATGTGTTATAATGAGGCATTCTACATAAAGCATGAATCAAGTATTTTAATTTTCCTACAATTTAAAACAAATCAACACTGAATTTCATCAAATGTAATGCCGCATAATTTGCAGTCATTTTATCAGTACAATAGAACTTGTAAGAACTTGACGATATTTTCTTACAATATAGAACGCTTTAATTTATTCGTGTACAGGTCACATCAAAATCAATGAGAATATTTTCGAATAACAATTAGCAACTGAGTAACTCTGCATTAATACTTCCCATTGATATTGCCATTTGATGAAATATTTATGCTCTTATTTCACAAATATATCGGTCAAAGGCTTCCCAAATAAATACATAATATCGAGATAAGGGTAGTGCAAAATTTGTTCAAATTTCCATGTAGCCTCTGCAATTTTTATTGTAATTTATATCAGACTTTCTGTTTGAGCCGAGGCAAAAATGTGAAAAACATGCGTCGGCCGGGAATCGAACCCGGGCCGCCCGCGTGGCAGGCGAGCATTCTACCACTGAACCACCGACGCACACTCTCGTGACTGAGAAAGTAGTCATTATCATAATTACATTTCTATTCCATTGCTGCAGCTTGTTCTATGGGATATTTTGTCACGTAAACATAATATGTTCGTGGTATAAGCGGATTAATGTGTTATAATGAGGCATTCTACATAAAGCATGAATCAAGTATTTTAATTTTCCTACAATTTAAAACAAATCAACACTGAATTTCATCAAATGTAATGCCGCATAATTTGCAGTCATTTTATCAGTACAATAGAACTTGTAAGAACTTGACGATTTATTCTTACAATATAGAACGCTTTAATATATTCGTGTACAGGTCACATCAAAATCAATGAGAATTTTTTCGAATAACAATTAGCAACAGAGTAACTCTCCATTAATACTTCCCATTGATATTGCCATTTGATGAAATATTTATGCTCTTATTGCACAAATATATCGGTCAAAGGCTTCCTAAATAAATACATAATATCGAGATAAGGGTAGTGCAAAATTTGTTCAAATTTCTATGTAGCCTCTGCAATTTTTATTGTAATTTATATCAGACTATCTGTTTGAGCCGAGGCAAAAATGTGAAAAACATGCGTCGGCCGGGAATCGAACCCGGGCCGCCCGCGTGGCAGGCGAGCATTCTACCACTGAACCACCGACGCACACACTCGTGACTGAGAAAGTAGTCATTATCATAATTACATTTCTATTCCATTGCTGCAGCTTGTTCTATGGGATATTTTGTCACGTAAACATAATAGGTTCGTGGTATAAGCGGATTAATGTGTTATAATGAGGCATTCTACATAAAGCATGAATCAAGTATTTTAATTTTCCTACAATTTAAAACAAATCAACACTGAATTTCATCAAATGTAATGCCGCATAATTTGCAGTCATTTTATCAGTACAATAGAACTTGTAAGAACTTGACGATATTTTCTTACAATATAGAACGCTTTAATTTATTCGTGTACAGGTCACATCAAAATCAATGAGAATATTTTCGAATAACAATTAGCAACTGAGTAACTCTGCATTAATACTTCCCATTGATATTGCCATTTGATGAAATATTTATGCTCTTATTTCACAAATATATCGGTCAAAGGCTTCCCAAATAAATACATAATATCGAGATAAGGGTAGTGCAAAATTTGTTCAAATTTCCATGTAGCCTCTGCAATTTTTATTGTAATTTATATCAGACTTTCTGTTTGAGCCGAGGCAAAAATGTGAAAAACATGCGTCGGCCGGGAATCGAACCCGGGCCGCCCGCGTGGCAGGCGAGCATTCTACCACTGAACCACCGACGCACACTCTCGTGACTGAGAAAGTAGTCATTATCATAATTACATTTCTATTCCATTGCTGCAGCTTGTTCTATGGGATATTTTGTCACGTAAACATAATATGTTCGTGGTATAAGCGGATTAATGTGTTATAATGAGGCATTCTACATAAAGCATGAATCAAGTATTTTAATTTTCCTACAATTTAAAACAAATCAACACTGAATTTCATCAAATGTAATGCCGCATAATTTGCAGTCATTTTATCAGTACAATAGAACTTGTAAGAACTTGACGATATTTTCTTACAATATAGAACGCTTTAATTTATTCGTGTACAGGTCACATCAAAATCAATGAGAATATTTTCGAATAACAATTAGCAACTGAGTAACTCTGCATTAATACTTCCCATTGATATTGCCATTTGATGAAATATTTATGCTCTTATTTCACAAATATATCGGTCAAAGGCTTCCCAAATAAATACATAATATCGAGATAAGGGTAGTGCAAAATTTGTTCAAATTTCCATGTAGCCTCTGCAATTTTTATTGTAATTTATATCAGACTTTCTGTTTGAGCCGAGGCAAAAATGTGAAAAACATGCGTCGGCCGGGAATCGAACCCGGGCCGCCCGCGTGGCAGGCGAGCATTCTACCACTGAACCACCGACGCACACTCTCGTGACTGAGAAAGTAGTCATTATCATAATTACATTTCTATTCCATTGCTGCAGCTTGTTCTATGGGATATTTTGTCACGTAAACATAATATGTTCGTGGTATAAGCGGATTAATGTGTTATAATGAGGCATTCTACATAAAGCATGAATCAAGTATTTTAATTTTCCTACAATTTAAAACAAATCAACACTGAATTTCATCAAATGTAATGCCGCATAATTTGCAGTCATTTTATCAGTACAATAGAACTTGTAAGAACTTGACGATATTTTCTTACAATATAGAACGCTTTAATTTATTCGTGTACAGGTCACATCAAAATCAATGAGAATATTTTCGAATAACAATTAGCAACTGAGTAACTCTGCATTAATACTTCCCATTGATATTGCCATTTGATGAAATATTTATGCTCTTATTTCACAAATATATCGGTCAAAGGCTTCCCAAATAAATACATAATATCGAGATAAGGGTAGTGCAAAATTTGTTCAAATTTCCATGTAGCCTCTGCAATTTTTATTGTAATTTATATCAGACTTTCTGTTTGAGCCGAGGCAAAAATGTGAAAAACATGCGTCGGCCGGGAATCGAACCCGGGCCGCCCGCGTGGCAGGCGAGCATTCTACCACTGAACCACCGACGCACACTCTCGTGACTGAGAAAGTAGTCATTATCATAATTACATTTCTATTCCATTGCTGCAGCTTGTTCTATGGGATATTTTGTCACGTAAACATAATATGTTCGTGGTATAAGCGGATTAATGTGTTATAATGAGGCATTCGAAATAAAGCATGAATCAAGTATTTTAATTTTCCTACAATTTAAAACAAATCAACACTGAATTTCATCAAATGTAATGCCGCATAATTTGCAGTCATTTTATCAGTACAATAGAACTTGTAAGAACTTGACGATTTTTTCTTACAGTAAAGAACGCTTTAATTTATTCGTGTACAGGTCACATCAAAATCAATGAGAATATTTTCGAATAACAATTAGCAACTGAGTAACTCTGCATTAATACTTCCCATTGATATTGCCATTTGATGAAATATTTATGCTCTTATTTCACAAATATATCGGTCAAAGGCTTCCCAAATAAATACATAATATCGAGATAAGGGTAGTGCAAAATTTGTTCAAATTTCCATGTAGCCTCTGCAATTTTTATTGTAATTTATATCAGACTTTCTGTTTGAGCCGAGGCAAAAATGTGAAAAACATGCGTCGGCCGGGAATCGAACCCGGGCCGCCCGCGTGGCAGGCGAGCATTCTACCACTGAACCACCGACGCACACTCCCGTGACTGAGAAAGTAGTCATTATCATAATTACATTTCTATTCCATTGCTGCAGCTTGTTCTATGGGATATTTTGTCACGTAAACATAATATGTTCGTGGTATAAGCGGATTAATGTGTTATAATGAGGCATTCTACATAAAGCATGAATCAAGTATTTTAATTTTCCTACAATTTAAAACAAATCAACACTGAATTTCATCAAATGTAATGCCGCATAATTTGCAGTCATTTTATCAGTACAATAGAACTTGTAAGAACTTGACGATATTTTCTTACAATATAGAACGCTTTAATTTATTCGTGTACAGGTCACATCAAAATCAATGAGAATATTTTCGAATAACAATTAGCAACTGAGTAACTCTGCATTAATACTTCCCATTGATATTGCCATTTGATGAAATATTTATGCTCTTATTTCACAAATATATCGGTCAAAGGCTTCCCAAATAAATACATAATATCGAGATAAGGGTAGTGCAAAATTTGTTCAAATTTCCATGTAGCCTCTGCAATTTTTATTGTAATTTATATCAGACTTTCTGTTTGAGCCGAGGCAAAAATGTGAAAAACATGCGTCGGCCGGGAATCGAACCCGGGCCGCCCGCGTGGCAGGCGAGCATTCTACCACTGAACCACCGACGCACACTCTCGTGACTGAGAAAGTAGTCATTATCATAATTACATTTCTATTCCATTGCTGCAGCTTGTTCTATGGGATATTTTGTCACGTAAACATAATATGTTCGTGGTATAAGCGGATTAATGTGTTGTAATTAGGCATTCTACATAAAACATGAATCAAGTATTTTAATTTTCCTACAATTTAATACAAATCAACACTGAATTTCATCAAATTTAATGCCCCATAATTTGCAGTCATTTTATCAGTACAATAGAACTTGTAAGAACTTGACGATATTTTCTTACAATATAGAACGCTTTAATTTATTCGTGTACAGGTCACATCAAAATCAATGAGAATATTTTCGAATAACAATTAGCAACTGAGTAACTCTGCATTAATACTTCCCATTGATATTGCCATTTGATGAAATATTTATGCTCTTATTTCACAAATATATCGGTCAAAGGCTTCCCAAATAAATACATAATATCGAGATAAGGGTAGTGCAAAATTTGTTCAAATTTCCATGTAGCCTCTGCAATTTTTATTGTAATTTATATCAGACTTTCTGTTTGAGCCGAGGCAAAAATGTGAAAAACATGCGTCGGCCGGGAATCGAACCCGGGCCGCCCGCGTGGCAGGCGAGCATTCTACCACTGAACCACCGACGCACACTCTCGTGACTGAGAAAGTAGTCATTATCATAATTACATTTCTATTCCATTGCTGCAGCTTGTTCTATGGGATATTTTGTCACGTAAACATAATATGTTCGTGGTATAAGCGGATTAATGTGTTATAATGAGGCATTCTACATAAAGCATGAATCAAGTATTTTAATTTTCCTACAATTTAAAACAAATCAACACTGAATTTCATCAAATGTAATGCCGCATAATTTGCAGTCATTTTATCAGTACAATAGAACTTGTAAGAACTTGACGATATTTTCTTACAATATAGAACGCTTTAATTTATTCGTGTACAGGTCACATCAAAATCAATGAGAATATTTTCGAATAACAATTAGCAACTGAGTAACTCTGCATTAATACTTCCCATTGATATTGCCATTTGATGAAATATTTATGCTCTTATTTCACAAATATATCGGTCAAAGGCTTCCCAAATAAATACATAATATCGAGATAAGAGTAGTGCAAAATTTGTTCAAATTTCCATGTAGCCTCTGCAATTTTTATTGTAATTTATATCAGACTTTCTGTTTGAGCCGAGGCAAAAATGTGAAAAACATGCGTCGGCCGGGAATCGAACCCGGGCCGCCCGCGTGGCAGGCGAGCATTCTACCACTGAACCACCGACGCACACTCTCGTGACTGAGAAAGTAGTCATTATCATAATTACATTTCTATTCCATTGCTGCAGCTTGTTCTATGGGATATTTTGTCACGTAAACATAATATGTTCGTGGTATAAGCGGATTAATGTGTTATAATGAGGCATTCTACATAAAGCATGAATCAAGTATTTTAATTTTCCTACAATTTAATACAAATCAACACTGAATTTCATCAAATGTAATGCCGCATAATTTGCAGTCATTTTATCAGTACAATAGAACTTGTAAGAACTTGACGATATTTTCTTACAATATAGAACGCTTTAATTTATTCGTGTACAGGTCACATCAAAATCAATGAGAATATTTTCGAATAACAATTAGCAACTGAGTAACTCTGCATTAATACTTCCCATTGATATTGCCATTTGATGAAATATTTATGCTCTTATTTCACAAATATATCGGTCAAAGGCTTCCCAAATAAATACATAATATCGAGATAAGGGTAGTGCAAAATTTGTTCAAATTTCCATGTAGCCTCTGCAATTTTTATTGTAATTTATATCAGACTTTCTGTTTGAGCCGAGGCAAAAATGTGAAAAACATGCGTCGGCCGGGAATCGAACCCGGGCCGCCCGCGTGGCAGGCGAGCATTCTACCACTGAACCACCGACGCACACTCTCGTGACTGAGAAAGTAGTCATTATCATAATTACATTTCTATTCCATTGCTGCAGCTTGTTCTATGGGATATTTTGTCACGTAAACATAATATGTTCGTGGTATAAGCGGATTAATGTGTTGTAATTAGGCATTCGACATAAAACATGAATCAAGTATTTTAATTTTCCTACAATTTAATACAAATCAACACTGAATTTCATCAAATTTAATGCCCCATAATTTGCAGTCATTTTATCAGTACAATAGAACTTGTAAGAAATTGACGATATTTTCTTACAATATAGAACGCTTTAATTTATTCGTGTACAGGTCACATCAAAATCAATGAGAATATTTTCGAATAACAATTAGCAACTGAGTAACTCTGCATTAATACTTCCCATTGATATTGCCATTTGATGAAATATTTATGCTCTTATTTCACAAATATATCGGTCAAAGGCTTCCCAAATAAATACATAATATCGAGATAAGGGTAGTGCAAAATTTGTTCAAATTTCCATGTAGCCTCTGCAATTTTTATTGTAATTTATATCAGACTTTCTGTTTGAGCCGAGGCAAAAATGTGAAAAACATGCGTCGGCCGGGAATCGAACCCGGGCCGCCCGCGTGGCAGGCGAGCATTCTACCACTGAACCACCGACGCACACTCTCGTGACTGAGAAAGTAGTCATTATCATAATTACATTTCTATTCCATTGCTGCAGCTTGTTCTATGGGATATTTTGTCACGTAAACATAATATGTTCGTGGTATAAGCGGATTAATGTGTTATAATGAGGCATTCTACATAAAGCATGAATCAAGTATTTTAATTTTCCTACAATTTAAAACAAATCAACACTGAATTTCATCAAATGTAATGCCGCATAATTTGCAGTCATTTTATCAGTACAATAGAACTTGTAAGAACTTGACGATTTTTCTTACAATATAGAACGCTTTAATTTATTCGTGTACAGGTCACATCAAAATCAATGAGAATATTTTCGAATAACAATTAGCAACTGAGTAACTCTGCATTAATACTTCCCATTGATATTGCCATTTGATGAAATATTTATGCTCTTATTTCACAAATATATCGGTCAAAGGCTTCCCAAATAAATACATAATATCGAGATAAGGGTAGTGCAAAATTTGTTCAAATTTCTATGTAGCCTCTGCAATTTTTATTGTAATTTATATCAGACTTTCTGTTTGAGCCGAGGCAAAAATGTGAAAAACATGCGTCGGCCGGGAATCGAACCCGGGCCGCCCGCGTGGCAGGCGAGCATTCTACCACTGAACCACCGACGCACACTCTCGTGACTGAGAAAGTAGTCATTATCATAATTACATTTCTATTCCATTGCTGCAGCTTGTTCTATGGGATATTTTGTCACGTAAACATAATATGTTCGTGGTATAAGCGGATTAATGTGTTGTAATTAGGCATTCTACATAAAACATGAATCAAGTATTTTAATTTTCCTACAATTTAATACAAATCAACACTGAATTTCATCAAATTTAATGCCGCATAATTTGCAGTCATTTTATCAGTACAATAGAACTTGTAAGAACTTGACGATATTTTCTTACACTATAGAACGCTTTAATTTATTCGTGTACAGGTCACATCAAAATCAATGAGAATATTTTCGAATAACAATTAGCAACTGAGTAACTCTGCATTAATTCTTCCCATTGATATTGCCATTTGATGAAATATTTATGCTCTTATTTCACAAATATATCGGTCAAAGGCTTCCCAAATAAATACATAATATCGAGATAAGAGTAGTGCAAAATTTGTTCAAATTTCCATGTAGCCTCTGCAATTTTTATTGTAATTTATATCAGACTTTCTGTTTGAGCCGAGGCAAAAATGTGAAAAACATGCGTCGGCCGGGAATCGAACCCGGGCCGCCCGCGTGGCAGGCGAGCATTCTACCACTGAACCACCGACGCACACTCTCGTGACTGAGAAAGTAGTCATTATCATAATTACATTTCTATTCCATTGCTGCAGCTTGTTCTATGGGATATTTTGTCACGTAAACATAATATGTTCGTGGTATAAGCGGATTAATGTGTTATAATGAGGCATTCTACATAAAGCATGAATCAAGTATTTTAATTTTCCTACAATTTAAAACAAATCAACACTGAATTTCATCAAATGTAATGCCCCATAATTTGCAGTCATTTTATCAGTACAATAGAACTTGTAAGAACTTGACGATATTTTCTTACACTATAGAACGCTTTAATTTATTCGTGTACAGGTCACATCAAAATCAATGAGAATATTTTCGAATAACAATTAGCAACTGAGTAACTCTGCATTAATACTTCCCATTGATATTGCCATTTGATGAAATATTTATGCTCTTATTTCACAAATATATCGCTCAATGGCTTCCCAAATAAATACATAATATCGAGATAAGAGTAGTGCAAAATTTGTTCAAATTTCCATGTAGCCTCTGCAATTTTTATTGTAATTTATATCAGACTTTCTGTTTGAGCCGAGGCAAAAATGTGAAAAACATGCGTCGGAAGGAATCGAACCCGGGCAGCCCACGTGGCAGGCGAGCATTCTACCAGTGAACCAACGACGCACACACTCGTGACTGAGAAAGTAGTCATTAACATAATTACATTTCTATTCCATGGCTACAGCTGGTTCTATGGGATATTTTGTCACGTAAACACAATATGTTCATGGTATATGCGAATTAAAGTGTTATAATTAGGCATTCTACATAAAACATGAATCAAGTATTATAATTTTCCTACAATTTAATACAAATCAACACTGAATTTCATCAAACGCAATACCCCATAATTTGCAGTGATTTTATCAGTACAATAGAACTTGTAAGAACTTGACGATATTTTCTTACAATATAGAACGCTTTAATTTATTCGTGTACAGGTCACATCAAAATCAATGAGAATATTTTCGAATAACAATTAGCAACTGAGTAACTCTGCATTAATACTTCCCATTGATATTGCCATTTGATGAAATATTTATGCTCTTATTTCACAAATATATCGGTCAAAGGCTTCCCAAATAAATACATAATATCGAGATAAGGGTAGTGCAAAATTTGTTCAAATTTCCATGTAGCCTCTGCAATTTTTATTGTAATTTATATCAGACTTTCTGTTTGAGCCGAGGCAAAAATGTGAAAAACATGCGTCGGCCGGGAATCGAACCCGGGCCGCCCGCGTGGCAGGCGAGCATTCTACCACTGAACCACCGACGCACACTCTCGTGACTGAGAAAGTAGTCATTATCATAATTACATTTCTATTCCATTGCTGCAGCTTGTTCTATGGGATATTTTGTCACGTAAACATAATATGTTCGTGGTATAAGCGGATTAATGTGTTATAATGAGGCATTCTACATAAAGCATGAATCAAGTATTTTAATTTTCCTACAATTTAAAACAAATCAACACTGAATTTCATCAAATGTAATGCCGCATAATTTGCAGTCATTTTATCAGTACAATAGAACTTGTAAGAACTTGACGATTTTTCTTACAATATAGAACGCTTTAATTTATTCGTGTACAGGTCACATCAAAATCAATGAGAATATTTTCGAATAACAATTAGCAACTGAGTAACTCTGCATTAATACTTCCCATTGATATTGCCATTTGATGAAATATTTATGCTCTTATTTCACAAATATATCGGTCAAAGGCTTCCCAAATAAATACATAATATCGAGATAAGGGTAGTGCAAAATTTGTTCAAATTTCCATGTAGCCTCTGCAATTTTTATTGTAATTTATATCAGACTTTCTGTTTGAGCCGAGGCAAAAATGTGAAAAACATGCGTCGGCCGGGAATCGAACCCGGGCCGCCCGCGTGGCAGGCGAGCATTCTACCACTGAACCACCGACGCACACTCTCGTGACTGAGAAAGTAGTCATTATCATAATTACATTTCTATTCCATTGCTGCAGCTTGTTCTATGGGATATTTTGTCACGTAAACATAATATGTTCGTGGTATAAGCGGATTAATGTGTTATAATGAGGCATTCTACATAAAGCATGAATCAAGTATTTTAATTTTCCTACAATTTAAAACAAATCAACACTGAATTTCATCAAATGTAATGCCGCATAATTTGCAGTCATTTTATCAGTACAATAGAACTTGTAAGAACTTGACGATATTTTCTTACAATATAGAACGCTTTAATTTATTCGTGTACAGGTCACATCAAAATCAATGAGAATATTTTCGAATAACAATTAGCAACTGAGTAACTCTGCATTAATTCTTCCCATTGATATTGCCATTTGATGAAATATTTATGCTCTTATTTCACAAATATATCGGTCAAAGGCTTCCCAAATAAATACATAATATCGAGATAAGAGTAGTGCAAAATTTGTTCAAATTTCCATGTAGCCTCTGCAATTTTTATTGTAATTTATATCAGACTTTCTGTTTGAGCCGAGGCAAAAATGTGAAAAACATGCGTCGGCCGGGAATCGAACCCGGGCCGCCCGCGTGGCAGGCGAGCATTCTACCACTGAACCACCGACGCACACTCTCGTGACTGAGAAAGTAGTCATTATCATAATTACATTTCTATTCCATTGCTGCAGCTTGTTCTATGGGATATTTTGTCACGTAAACATAATATGTTCGTGGTATAAGCGGATTAATGTGTTGTAATTAGGCATTCGACATAAAACATGAATCAAGTATTTTAATTTTCCTACAATTTAATACAAATCAACACTGAATTTCATCAAATTTAATGCCCCATAATTTGCAGTCATTTTATCAGTACAATAAAACTTGTAAGAAATTGACGATTTTTTCTTACAGTAAAGAACGCTTTAATTTATTCGTGTACAGGTCACATCAAAATCAATGAGAATATTTTCGAATAACAATTAGCAACTGAGTAACTCTGCATTAATACTTCCCATTGATATTGCCATTTGATGAAATATTTATGCTCTTATTTCACAAATATATCGGTCAAAGGCTTCCCAAATAAATACATAATATCGAGATAAGAGTAGTGCAAAATTTGTTCAAATTTCCATGTAGCCTCTGCAATTTTTATTGTAATTTATATCAGACTTTCTGTTTGAGCCGAGGCAAAAATGTGAAAAACATGCGTCGGCCGGGAATCGAACCCGGGCCGCCCGCGTGGCAGGCGAGCATTCTACCACTGAACCACCGACGCACACTCTCGTGACTGAGAAAGTAGTCATTATCATAATTACATTTCTATTCCATTGCTGCAGCTTGTTCTATGGGATATTTTGTCACGTAAACATAATATGTTCGTGGTATAAGCGGATTAATGTGTTATAATTAGGCATTCTACATAAAACATGAATCAAGTATTTTAATTTTCCTACAATTTAATACAAATCAACACTGAATTTCATCAAATGTAATGCCGCATAATTTGCAGTCATTTTATCAGTACAATAGAACTTGTAAGAACTTGACGATTTATTCTTACAATATAGAACGCTTTAATTTATTCGTGTACAGGTCACATCAAAATCAATGAGAATATTTTCGAATAACAATTAGCAACTGAGTAACTCTGCATTAATACTTCCCATTGATATTGCCATTTGATGAAATATTTATGCTCTTATTTCACAAATATATCGGTCAAAGGCTTCCCAAATAAATACATAATATCGAGATAAGGGTAGTGCAAAATTTGTTCAAATTTCCATGTAGCCTCTGCAATTTTTATTGTAATTTATATCAGACTTTCTGTTTGAGCCGAGGCAAAAATGTGAAAAACATGCGTCGGCCGGGAATCGAACCCGGGCCGCCCGCGTGGCAGGCGAGCATTCTACCACTGAACCACCGACGCACACTCTCGTGACTGAGAAAGTAGTCATTATCATAATTACATTTCTATTCCATTGCTGCAGCTTGTTCTATGGGATATTTTGTCACGTAAACATAATATGTTCGTGGTATAAGCGGATTAATGTGTTATAATGAGGCATTCTACATAAAGCATGAATCAAGTATTTTAATTTTCCTACAATTTAAAACAAATCAACACTGAATTTCATCAAATGTAATGCCGCATAATTTGCAGTCATTTTATCAGTACAATAGAACTTGTAAGAACTTGACGATATTTTCTTACAATATAGAACGCTTTAATTTATTCGTGTACAGGTCACATCAAAATCAATGAGAATATTTTCGAATAACAATTAGCAACTGAGTAACTCTGCATTAATACTTCCCATTGATATTGCCATTTGATGAAATATTTATGCTCTTATTTCACAAATATATCGGTCAAAGGCTTCCCAAATAAATACATAATATCGAGATAAGGGTAGTGCAAAATTTGTTCAAATTTCCATGTAGCCTCTGCAATTTTTATTGTAATTTATATCAGACTTTCTGTTTGAGCCGAGGCAAAAATGTGAAAAACATGCGTCGGCCGGGAATCGAACCCGGGCCGCCCGCGTGGCAGGCGAGCATTCTACCACTGAACCACCGACGCACACTCTCGTGACTGAGAAAGTAGTCATTATCATAATTACATTTCTATTCCATTGCTGCAGCTTGTTCTATGGGATATTTTGTCACGTAAACATAATATGTTCGTGGTATAAGCGGATTAATGTGTTATAATTAGGCATTCTACATAAAACATGAATCAAGTATTTTAATTTTCCTACAATTTAATACAAATCAACACTGAATTTCATCAAATTTAATGCCCCATAATTTGCAGTCATTTTATCAGTACAATAGAACTTGTAAGAACTTGACGATTTTTTCTTACAATATAGAACGCTTTAATTTATTCGTGTACAGGTCACATCAAAATCAATGAGAATATTTTCGAATAACAATTAGCAACTGAGTAACTCTGCATTAATACTTCCCATTGATATTGCCATTTGATGAAATATTTATGCTCTTATTTCACAAATATATCGGTCAAAGGCTTCCCAAATAAATACATAATATCGAGATAAGGGTAGTGCAAAATTTGTTCAAATTTCCATGTAGCCTCTGCAATTTTTATTGTAATTTATATCAGACTTTCTGTTTGAGCCGAGGCAAAAATGTGAAAAACATGCGTCGGCCGGGAATCGAACCCGGGCCGCCCGCGTGGCAGGCGAGCATTCTACCACTGAACCACCGACGCACACTCTCGTGACTGAGAAAGTAGTCATTATCATAATTACATTTCTATTCCATTGCTGCAGCTTGTTCTATGGGATATTTTGTCACGTAAACATAATATGTTCGTGGTATAAGCGGATTAATGTGTTATAATTATGCATACTACATAAAACATGAATCAAGTATTTTAATTTTCCTACAATTTAATACAAATCAACACTGAATTTCATCAAATTTAATGCCCCATAATTTGCAGTCATTTTATCAGTACAATAGAACTTGTAAGAACTTGACGATTTTTTCTTACAATATAGAACGCTTTAATTTATTCGTGTACAGGTCACATCAAAATCAATGAGAATATTTTCGAATAACAATTAGCAACTGAGTAACTCTGCATTAATACTTCCCATTGATATTGCCATTTGATGAAATATTTATGCTCTTATTTCACAAATATATCGGTCAAAGGCTTCCCAAATAAATACATAATATCGAGATAAGGGTAGTGCAAAATTTGTTCAAATTTCCATGTAGCCTCTGCAATTTTTATTGTAATTTATATCAGACTTTCTGTTTGAGCCGAGGCAAAAATGTGAAAAACATGCGTCGGCCGGGAATCGAACCCGGGCCGCCCGCGTGGCAGGCGAGCATTCTACCACTGAACCACCGACGCACACTCTCGTGACTGAGAAAGTAGTCATTATCATAATTACATTTCTATTCCATTGCTGCAGCTTGTTCTATGGGATATTTTGTCACGTAAACATAATATGTTCGTGGTATAAGCGGATTAATGTGTTATAATGAGGCATTCTACATAAAGCATGAATCAAGTATTTTAATTTTCCTACAATTTAAAACAAATCAACACTGAATTTCATCAAATGTAATGCCGCATAATTTGCAGTCATTTTATCAGTACAATAGAACTTGTAAGAACTTGACGATATTTTCTTACAATATAGAACGCTTTAATTTATTCGTGTACAGGTCACATCAAAATCAATGAGAATATTTTCGAATAACAATTAGCAACTGAGTAACTCTGCATTAATACTTCCCATTGATATTGCCATTTGATGAAATATTTATGCTCTTATTTCACAAATATATCGGTCAAAGGCTTCCCAAATAAATACATAATATCGAGATAAGGGTAGTGCAAAATTTGTTCAAATTTCCATGTAGCCTCTGCAATTTTTATTGTAATTTATATCAGACTTTCTGTTTGAGCCGAGGCAAAAATGTGAAAAACATGCGTCGGCCGGGAATCGAACCCGGGCCGCCCGCGTGGCAGGCGAGCATTCTACCACTGAACCACCGACGCACACTCTCGTGACTGAGAAAGTAGTCATTATCATAATTACATTTCTATTCCATTGCTGCAGCTTGTTCTATGGGATATTTTGTCACGTAAACATAATATGTTCGTGGTATAAGCGGATTAATGTGTTATAATGAGGCATTCTACATAAAACATGAATCAAGTATTTTAATTTTCCTACAATTTAATACAAATCAACACTGAATTTCATCAAATGTAATGCCCCATAATTTGCAGTCATTTTATCAGTACAATAGAACTTGTAAGAACTTGACGATATTTTCTTACAATATAGAACGCTTTAATTTATTCGTGTACAGGTCACATCAAAATCAATGAGAATATTTTCGAATAACAATTAGCAACTGAGTAACTCTGCATTAATACTTCCCATTGATATTGCCATTTGATGAAATATTTATGCTCTTATTTCACAAATATATCGGTCAAAGGCTTCCCAAATAAATACATAATATCGAGATAAGGGTAGTGCAAAATTTGTTCAAATTTCCATGTAGCCTCTGCAATTTTTATTGTAATTTATATCAGACTTTCTGTTTGAGCCGAGGCAAAAATGTGAAAAACATGCGTCGGCCGGGAATCGAACCCGGGCCGCCCGCGTGGCAGGCGAGCATTCTACCACTGAACCACCGACGCACACTCTCGTGACTGAGAAAGTAGTCATTATCATAATTACATTTCTATTCCATTGCTGCAGCTTGTTCTATGGGATATTTTGTCACGTAAACATAATATGTTCGTGGTATAAGCGGATTAATGTGTTATAATGAGGCATTCTACATAAAGCATGAATCAAGTATTTTAATTTTCCTACAATTTAATACAAATCAACACTGAATTTCATCAAATGTAATGCCCCATAATTTGCAGTCATTTTATCAGTACAATAGAACTTGTAAGAACTTGACGATATTTTCTTACAATATAGAACGCTTTAATTTATTCGTGTACAGGTCACATCAAAATCAATGAGAATATTTTCGAATAACAATTAGCAACTGAGTAACTCTGCATTAATACTTCCCATTGATATTGCCATTTGATGAAATATTTATGCTCTTATTTCACAAATATATCGGTCAAAGGCTTCCCAAATAAATACATAATATCGAGATAAGGGTAGTGCAAAATTTGTTCAAATTTCCATGTAGCCTCTGCAATTTTTATTGTAATTTATATCAGACTTTCTGTTTGAGCCGAGGCAAAAATGTGAAAAACATGCGTCGGCCGGGAATCGAACCCGGGCCGCCCGCGTGGCAGGCGAGCATTCTACCACTGAACCACCGACGCACACTCTCGTGACTGAGAAAGTAGTCATTATCATAATTACATTTCTATTCCATTGCTGCAGCTTGTTCTATGGGATATTTTGTCACGTAAACATAATATGTTCGTGGTATAAGCGGATTAATGTGTTATAATGAGGCATTCTACATAAAACATGAATCAAGTATTTTAATTTTCCTACAATTTAAAACAAATCAACACTGAATTTCATCAAATGTAATGCCCCATAATTTGCAGTCATTTTATCAGTACAATAGAACTTGTAAGAACTTGACGATTTTTTCTTACAGTAAAGAACGCTTTAATTTATTCGTGTACAGGTCACATCAAAATCAATGAGAATATTTTCGAATAACAATTAGCAACTGAGTAACTCTGCATTAATACTTCCCATTGATATTGCCATTTGATGAAATATTTATGCTCTTATTTCACAAATATATCGGTCAAAGGCTTCCCAAATAAATACATAATATCGAGATAAGGGTAGTGCAAAATTTGTTCAAATTTCCATGTAGCCTCTGCAATTTTTATTGTAATTTATATCAGACTTTCTGTTTGAGCCGAGGCAAAAATGTGAAAAACATGCGTCGGCCGGGAATCGAACCCGGGCCGCCCGCGTGGCAGGCGAGCATTCTACCACTGAACCACCGACGCACACTCTCGTGACTGAGAAAGTAGTCATTATCATAATTACATTTCTATTCCATTGCTGCAGCTTGTTCTATGGGATATTTTGTCACGTAAACATAATATGTTCGTGGTATAAGCGGATTAATGTGTTATAATGAGGCATTCTACATAAAGCATGAATCAAGTATTTTAATTTTCCTACAATTTAAAACAAATCAACACTGAATTTCATCAAATGTAATGCCGCATAATTTGCAGTCATTTTATCAGTACAATAGAACTTGTAAGAACTTGACGATATTTTCTTACAATATAGAACGCTTTAATTTATTCGTGTACAGGTCACATCAAAATCAATGAGAATATTTTCGAATAACAATTAGCAACTGAGTAACTCTGCATTAATACTTCCCATTGATATTGCCATTTGATGAAATATTTATGCTCTTATTTCACAAATATATCGGTCAAAGGCTTCCCAAATAAATACATAATATCGAGATAAGGGTAGTGCAAAATTTGTTCAAATTTCCATGTAGCCTCTGCAATTTTTATTGTAATTTATATCAGACTTTCTGTTTGAGCCGAGGCAAAAATGTGAAAAACATGCGTCGGCCGGGAATCGAACCCGGGCCGCCCGCGTGGCAGGCGAGCATTCTACCACTGAACCACCGACGCACACTCTCGTGACTGAGAAAGTAGTCATTATCATAATTACATTTCTATTCCATTGCTGCAGCTTGTTCTATGGGATATTTTGTCACGTAAACATAATATGTTCGTGGTATAAGCGGATTAATGTGTTATAATGAGGCATTCTACATAAAGCATGAATCAAGTATTTTAATTTTCCTACAATTTAAAACAAATCAACACTGAATTTCATCAAATGTAATGCCGCATAATTTGCAGTCATTTTATCAGTACAATAGAACTTGTAAGAACTTGACGATATTTTCTTACAATATAGAACGCTTTAATTTATTCGTGTACAGGTCACATCAAAATCAATGAGAATATTTTCGAATAACAATTAGCAACTGAGTAACTCTGCATTAATACTTCCCATTGATATTGCCATTTGATGAAATATTTATGCTCTTATTTCACAAATATATCGGTCAAAGGCTTCCCAAATAAATACATAATATCGAGATAAGGGTAGTGCAAAATTTGTTCAAATTTCCATGTAGCCTCTGCAATTTTTATTGTAATTTATATCAGACTTTCTGTTTGAGCCGAGGCAAAAATGTGAAAAACATGCGTCGGCCGGGAATCGAACCCGGGCCGCCCGCGTGGCAGGCGAGCATTCTACCACTGAACCACCGACGCACACTCTCGTGACTGAGAAAGTAGTCATTATCATAATTACATTTCTATTCCATTGCTGCAGCTTGTTCTATGGGATATTTTGTCACGTAAACATAATATGTTCGTGGTATAAGCGGATTAATGTGTTATAATGAGGCATTCTACATAAAGCATGAATCAAGTATTTTAATTTTCCTACAATTTAAAACAAATCAACACTGAATTTCATCAAATGTAATGCCGCATAATTTGCAGTCATTTTATCAGTACAATAGAACTTGTAAGAACTTGACGATATTTTCTTACAATATAGAACGCTTTAATTTATTCGTGTACAGGTCACATCAAAATCAATGAGAATATTTTCGAATAACAATTAGCAACTGAGTAACTCTGCATTAATACTTCCCATTGATATTGCCATTTGATGAAATATTTATGCTCTTATTTCACAAATATATCGGTCAAAGGCTTCCCAAATAAATACATAATATCGAGATAAGGGTAGTGCAAAATTTGTTCAAATTTCCATGTAGCCTCTGCAATTTTTATTGTAATTTATATCAGACTTTCTGTTTGAGCCGAGGCAAAAATGTGAAAAACATGCGTCGGCCGGGAATCGAACCCGGGCCGCCCGCGTGGCAGGCGAGCATTCTACCACTGAACCACCGACGCACACTCTCGTGACTGAGAAAGTAGTCATTATCATAATTACATTTCTATTCCATTGCTGCAGCTTGTTCTATGGGATATTTTGTCACGTAAACATAATATGTTCGTGGTATAAGCGGATTAATGTGTTATAATGAGGCATTCTACATAAAGCATGAATCAAGTATTTTAATTTTCCTACAATTTAAAACAAATCAACACTGAATTTCATCAAATGTAATGCCGCATAATTTGCAGTCATTTTATCAGTACAATAGAACTTGTAAGAACTTGACGATATTTTCTTACAATATAGAACGCTTTAATTTATTCGTGTACAGGTCACATCAAAATCAATGAGAATATTTTCGAATAACAATTAGCAACTGAGTAACTCTGCATTAATACTTCCCATTGATATTGCCATTTGATGAAATATTTATGCTCTTATTTCACAAATATATCGGTCAAAGGCTTCCCAAATAAATACATAATATCGAGATAAGGGTAGTGCAAAATTTGTTCAAATTTCCATGTAGCCTCTGCAATTTTTATTGTAATTTATATCAGACTTTCTGTTTGAGCCGAGGCAAAAATGTGAAAAACATGCGTCGGCCGGGAATCGAACCCGGGCCGCCCGCGTGGCAGGCGAGCATTCTACCACTGAACCACCGACGCACACTCTCGTGACTGAGAAAGTAGTCATTATCATAATTACATTTCTATTCCATTGCTGCAGCTTGTTCTATGGGATATTTTGTCACGTAAACATAATATGTTCGTGGTATAAGCGGATTAATGTGTTATAATGAGGCATTCTACATAAAGCATGAATCAAGTATTTTAATTTTCCTACAATTTAAAACAAATCAACACTGAATTTCATCAAATGTAATGCCCCATAATTTGCAGTCATTTTATCAGTACAATAGAACTTGTAAGAACTTGACGATATTTTCTTACAATATAGAACGCTTTAATTTATTCGTGTACAGGTCACATCAAAATCAATGAGAATATTTTCGAATAACAATTAGCAACTGAGTAACTCTGCATTAATACTTCCCATTGATATTGCCATTTGATGAAATATTTATGCTCTTATTTCACAAATATATCGGTCAAAGGCTTCCCAAATAAATACATAATATCGAGATAAGGGTAGTGCAAAATTTGTTCAAATTTCCATGTAGCCTCTGCAATTTTTATTGTAATTTATATCAGACTTTCTGTTTGAGCCGAGGCAAAAATGTGAAAAACATGCGTCGGCCGGGAATCGAACCCGGGCCGCCCGCGTGGCAGGCGAGCATTCTACCACTGAACCACCGACGCACACTCTCGTGACTGAGAAAGTAGTCATTATCATAATTACATTTCTATTCCATTGCTGCAGCTTGTTCTATGGGATATTTTGTCACGTAAACATAATATGTTCGTGGTATAAGCGGATTAATGTGTTATAATGAGGCATTCTACATAAAGCATGAATCAAGTATTTTAATTTTCCTACAATTTAAAACAAATCAACACTGAATTTCATCAAATGTAATGCCCCATAATTTGCAGTCATTTTATCAGTACAATAGAACTTGTAAGAACTTGACGATATTTTCTTACAATATAGAACGCTTTAATTTATTCGTGTACAGGTCACATCAAAATCAATGAGAATATTTTCGAATAACAATTAGCAACTGAGTAACTCTGCATTAATACTTCCCATTGATATTGCCATTTGATGAAATATTTATGCTCTTATTTCACAAATATATCGGTCAAAGGCTTCCCAAATAAATACATAATATCGAGATAAGGGTAGTGCAAAATTTGTTCAAATTTCCATGTAGCCTCTGCAATTTTTATTGTAATTTATATCAGACTTTCTGTTTGAGCCGAGGCAAAAATGTGAAAAACATGCGTCGGCCGGGAATCGAACCCGGGCCGCCCGCGTGGCAGGCGAGCATTCTACCACTGAACCACCGACGCACACTCTCGTGACTGAGAAAGTAGTCATTATCATAATTACATTTCTATTCCATTGCTGCAGCTTGTTCTATGGGATATTTTGTCACGTAAACATAATATGTTCGTGGTATAAGCGGATTAATGTGTTATAATGAGGCATTCTACATAAAGCATGAATCAAGTATTTTAATTTTCCTACAATTTAAAACAAATCAACACTGAATTTCATCAAATGTAATGCCGCATAATTTGCAGTCATTTTATCAGTACAATAGAACTTGTAAGAACTTGACGATATTTTCTTACAATATAGAACGCTTTAATTTATTCGTGTACAGGTCACATCAAAATCAATGAGAATATTTTCGAATAACAATTAGCAACTGAGTAACTCTGCATTAATACTTCCCATTGATATTGCCATTTGATGAAATATTTATGCTCTTATTTCACAAATATATCGGTCAAAGGCTTCCCAAATAAATACATAATATCGAGATAAGGGTAGTGCAAAATTTGTTCAAATTTCCATGTAGCCTCTGCAATTTTTATTGTAATTTATATCAGACTTTCTGTTTGAGCCGAGGCAAAAATGTGAAAAACATGCGTCGGCCGGGAATCGAACCCGGGCCGCCCGCGTGGCAGGCGAGCATTCTACCACTGAACCACCGACGCACACTCTCGTGACTGAGAAAGTAGTCATTATCATAATTACATTTCTATTCCATTGCTGCAGCTTGTTCTATGGGATATTTTGTCACGTAAACATAATATGTTCGTGGTATAAGCGGATTAATGTGTTATAATGAGGCATTCTACATAAAGCATGAATCAAGTATTTTAATTTTCCTACAATTTAAAACAAATCAACACTGAATTTCATCAAATGTAATGCCGCATAATTTGCAGTCATTTTATCAGTACAATAGAACTTGTAAGAACTTGACGATATTTTCTTACAATATAGAACGCTTTAATTTATTCGTGTACAGGTCACATCAAAATCAATGAGAATATTTTCGAATAACAATTAGCAACTGAGTAACTCTGCATTAATACTTCCCATTGATATTGCCATTTGATGAAATATTTATGCTCTTATTTCACAAATATATCGGTCAAAGGCTTCCCAAATAAATACATAATATCGAGATAAGGGTAGTGCAAAATTTGTTCAAATTTCCATGTAGCCTCTGCAATTTTTATTGTAATTTATATCAGACTTTCTGTTTGAGCCGAGGCAAAAATGTGAAAAACATGCGTCGGCCGGGAATCGAACCCGGGCCGCCCGCGTGGCAGGCGAGCATTCTACCACTGAACCACCGACGCACACTCTCGTGACTGAGAAAGTAGTCATTATCATAATTACATTTCTATTCCATTGCTGCAGCTTGTTCTATGGGATATTTTGTCACGTAAACATAATATGTTCGTGGTATAAGCGGATTAATGTGTTATAATGAGGCATTCTACATAAAGCATGAATCAAGTATTTTAATTTTCCTACAATTTAAAACAAATCAACACTGAATTTCATCAAATGTAATGCCGCATAATTTGCAGTCATTTTATCAGTACAATAGAACTTGTAAGAACTTGACGATATTTTCTTACAATATAGAACGCTTTAATTTATTCGTGTACAGGTCACATCAAAATCAATGAGAATATTTTCGAATAACAATTAGCAACTGAGTAACTCTGCATTAATACTTCCCATTGATATTGCCATTTGATGAAATATTTATGCTCTTATTTCACAAATATATCGGTCAAAGGCTTCCCAAATAAATACATAATATCGAGATAAGGGTAGTGCAAAATTTGTTCAAATTTCCATGTAGCCTCTGCAATTTTTATTGTAATTTATATCAGACTTTCTGTTTGAGCCGAGGCAAAAATGTGAAAAACATGCGTCGGCCGGGAATCGAACCCGGGCCGCCCGCGTGGCAGGCGAGCATTCTACCACTGAACCACCGACGCACACTCTCGTGACTGAGAAAGTAGTCATTATCATAATTACATTTCTATTCCATTGCTGCAGCTTGTTCTATGGGATATTTTGTCACGTAAACATAATATGTTCGTGGTATAAGCGGATTAATGTGTTATAATGAGGCATTCTACATAAAGCATGAATCAAGTATTTTAATTTTCCTACAATTTAAAACAAATCAACACTGAATTTCATCAAATGTAATGCCGCATAATTTGCAGTCATTTTATCAGTACAATAGAACTTGTAAGAACTTGACGATATTTTCTTACAATATAGAACGCTTTAATTTATTCGTGTACAGGTCACATCAAAATCAATGAGAATATTTTCGAATAACAATTAGCAACTGAGTAACTCTGCATTAATACTTCCCATTGATATTGCCATTTGATGAAATATTTATGCTCTTATTTCACAAATATATCGGTCAAAGGCTTCCCAAATAAATACATAATATCGAGATAAGGGTAGTGCAAAATTTGTTCAAATTTCCATGTAGCCTCTGCAATTTTTATTGTAATTTATATCAGACTTTCTGTTTGAGCCGAGGCAAAAATGTGAAAAACATGCGTCGGCCGGGAATCGAACCCGGGCCGCCCGCGTGGCAGGCGAGCATTCTACCACTGAACCACCGACGCACACTCTCGTGACTGAGAAAGTAGTCATTATCATAATTACATTTCTATTCCATTGCTGCAGCTTGTTCTATGGGATATTTTGTCACGTAAACATAATATGTTCGTGGTATAAGCGGATTAATGTGTTATAATGAGGCATTCTACATAAAGCATGAATCAAGTATTTTAATTTTCCTACAATTTAAAACAAATCAACACTGAATTTCATCAAATGTAATGCCGCATAATTTGCAGTCATTTTATCAGTACAATAGAACTTGTAAGAACTTGACGATATTTTCTTACAATATAGAACGCTTTAATTTATTCGTGTACAGGTCACATCAAAATCAATGAGAATATTTTCGAATAACAATTAGCAACTGAGTAACTCTGCATTAATACTTCCCATTGATATTGCCATTTGATGAAATATTTATGCTCTTATTTCACAAATATATCGGTCAAAGGCTTCCCAAATAAATACATAATATCGAGATAAGGGTAGTGCAAAATTTGTTCAAATTTCCATGTAGCCTCTGCAATTTTTATTGTAATTTATATCAGACTTTCTGTTTGAGCCGAGGCAAAAATGTGAAAAACATGCGTCGGCCGGGAATCGAACCCGGGCCGCCCGCGTGGCAGGCGAGCATTCTACCACTGAACCACCGACGCACACTCTCGTGACTGAGAAAGTAGTCATTATCATAATTACATTTCTATTCCATTGCTGCAGCTTGTTCTATGGGATATTTTGTCACGTAAACATAATATGTTCGTGGTATAAGCGGATTAATGTGTTATAATGAGGCATTCTACATAAAGCATGAATCAAGTATTTTAATTTTCCTACAATTTAAAACAAATCAACACTGAATTTCATCAAATGTAATGCCGCATAATTTGCAGTCATTTTATCAGTACAATAGAACTTGTAAGAACTTGACGATATTTTCTTACAATATAGAACGCTTTAATTTATTCGTGTACAGGTCACATCAAAATCAATGAGAATATTTTCGAATAACAATTAGCAACTGAGTAACTCTGCATTAATACTTCCCATTGATATTGCCATTTGATGAAATATTTATGCTCTTATTTCACAAATATATCGGTCAAAGGCTTCCCAAATAAATACATAATATCGAGATAAGGGTAGTGCAAAATTTGTTCAAATTTCCATGTAGCCTCTGCAATTTTTATTGTAATTTATATCAGACTTTCTGTTTGAGCCGAGGCAAAAATGTGAAAAACATGCGTCGGCCGGGAATCGAACCCGGGCCGCCCGCGTGGCAGGCGAGCATTCTACCACTGAACCACCGACGCACACTCTCGTGACTGAGAAAGTAGTCATTATCATAATTACATTTCTATTCCATTGCTGCAGCTTGTTCTATGGGATATTTTGTCACGTAAACATAATATGTTCGTGGTATAAGCGGATTAATGTGTTATAATGAGGCATTCTACATAAAGCATGAATCAAGTATTTTAATTTTCCTACAATTTAAAACAAATCAACACTGAATTTCATCAAATGTAATGCCGCATAATTTGCAGTCATTTTATCAGTACAATAGAACTTGTAAGAACTTGACGATATTTTCTTACAATATAGAACGCTTTAATTTATTCGTGTACAGGTCACATCAAAATCAATGAGAATATTTTCGAATAACAATTAGCAACTGAGTAACTCTGCATTAATACTTCCCATTGATATTGCCATTTGATGAAATATTTATGCTCTTATTTCACAAATATATCGGTCAAAGGCTTCCCAAATAAATACATAATATCGAGATAAGGGTAGTGCAAAATTTGTTCAAATTTCCATGTAGCCTCTGCAATTTTTATTGTAATTTATATCAGACTTTCTGTTTGAGCCGAGGCAAAAATGTGAAAAACATGCGTCGGCCGGGAATCGAACCCGGGCCGCCCGCGTGGCAGGCGAGCATTCTACCACTGAACCACCGACGCACACTCTCGTGACTGAGAAAGTAGTCATTATCATAATTACATTTCTATTCCATTGCTGCAGCTTGTTCTATGGGATATTTTGTCACGTAAACATAATATGTTCGTGGTATAAGCGGATTAATGTGTTATAATGAGGCATTCTACATAAAGCATGAATCAAGTATTTTAATTTTCCTACAATTTAAAACAAATCAACACTGAATTTCATCAAATGTAATGCCGCATAATTTGCAGTCATTTTATCAGTACAATAGAACTTGTAAGAACTTGACGATATTTTCTTACAATATAGAACGCTTTAATTTATTCGTGTACAGGTCACATCAAAATCAATGAGAATATTTTCGAATAACAATTAGCAACTGAGTAACTCTGCATTAATACTTCCCATTGATATTGCCATTTGATGAAATATTTATGCTCTTATTTCACAAATATATCGGTCAAAGGCTTCCCAAATAAATACATAATATCGAGATAAGGGTAGTGCAAAATTTGTTCAAATTTCCATGTAGCCTCTGCAATTTTTATTGTAATTTATATCAGACTTTCTGTTTGAGCCGAGGCAAAAATGTGAAAAACATGCGTCGGCCGGGAATCGAACCCGGGCCGCCCGCGTGGCAGGCGAGCATTCTACCACTGAACCACCGACGCACACTCTCGTGACTGAGAAAGTAGTCATTATCATAATTACATTTCTATTCCATTGCTGCAGCTTGTTCTATGGGATATTTTGTCACGTAAACATAATATGTTCGTGGTATAAGCGGATTAATGTGTTATAATGAGGCATTCTACATAAAGCATGAATCAAGTATTTTAATTTTCCTACAATTTAAAACAAATCAACACTGAATTTCATCAAATGTAATGCCGCATAATTTGCAGTCATTTTATCAGTACAATAGAACTTGTAAGAACTTGACGATATTTTCTTACAATATAGAACGCTTTAATTTATTCGTGTACAGGTCACATCAAAATCAATGAGAATATTTTCGAATAACAATTAGCAACTGAGTAACTCTGCATTAATACTTCCCATTGATATTGCCATTTGATGAAATATTTATGCTCTTATTTCACAAATATATCGGTCAAAGGCTTCCCAAATAAATACATAATATCGAGATAAGGGTAGTGCAAAATTTGTTCAAATTTCCATGTAGCCTCTGCAATTTTTATTGTAATTTATATCAGACTTTCTGTTTGAGCCGAGGCAAAAATGTGAAAAACATGCGTCGGCCGGGAATCGAACCCGGGCCGCCCGCGTGGCAGGCGAGCATTCTACCACTGAACCACCGACGCACACTCTCGTGACTGAGAAAGTAGTCATTATCATAATTACATTTCTATTCCATTGCTGCAGCTTGTTCTATGGGATATTTTGTCACGTAAACATAATATGTTCGTGGTATAAGCGGATTAATGTGTTATAATGAGGCATTCTACATAAAACATGAATCAAGTATTTTAATTTTCCTACAATTTAAAACAAATCAACACTGAATTTCATCAAATGTAATGCCGCATAATTTGCAGTCATTTTATCAGTACAATAGAACTTGTAAGAACTTGACGATATTTTCTTACAATATAGAACGCTTTAATTTATTCGTGTACAGGTCACATCAAAATCAATGAGAATATTTTCGAATAACAATTAGCAACTGAGTAACTCTGCATTAATACTTCCCATTGATATTGCCATTTGATGAAATATTTATGCTCTTATTTCACAAATATATCGGTCAAAGGCTTCCCAAATAAATACATAATATCGAGATAAGGGTAGTGCAAAATTTGTTCAAATTTCCATGTAGCCTCTGCAATTTTTATTGTAATTTATATCAGACTTTCTGTTTGAGCCGAGGCAAAAATGTGAAAAACATGCGTCGGCCGGGAATCGAACCCGGGCCGCCCGCGTGGCAGGCGAGCATTCTACCACTGAACCACCGACGCACACTCTCGTGACTGAGAAAGTAGTCATTATCATAATTACATTTCTATTCCATTGCTGCAGCTTGTTCTATGGGATATTTTGTCACGTAAACATAATATGTTCGTGGTATAAGCGGATTAATGTGTTATAATGAGGCATTCTACATAAAGCATGAATCAAGTATTTTAATTTTCCTACAATTTAAAACAAATCAACACTGAATTTCATCAAATGTAATGCCGCATAATTTGCAGTCATTTTATCAGTACAATAGAACTTGTAAGAACTTGACGATATTTTCTTACAATATAGAACGCTTTAATTTATTCGTGTACAGGTCACATCAAAATCAATGAGAATATTTTCGAATAACAATTAGCAACTGAGTAACTCTGCATTAATTCTTCCCATTGATATTGCCATTTGATGAAATATTTATGCTCTTATTTCACAAATATATCGGTCAAAGGCTTCCCAAATAAATACATAATATCGAGATAAGGGTAGTGCAAAATTTGTTCAAATTTCCATGTAGCCTCTGCAATTTTTATTGTAATTTATATCAGACTTTCTGTTTGAGCCGAGGCAAAAATGTGAAAAACATGCGTCGGCCGGGAATCGAACCCGGGCCGCCCGCGTGGCAGGCGAGCATTCTACCACTGAACCACCGACGCACACTCTCGTGACTGAGAAAGTAGTCATTATCATAATTACATTTCTATTCCATTGCTGCAGCTTGTTCTATGGGATATTTTGTCACGTAAACATAATATGTTCGTGGTATAAGCGGATTAATGTGTTATAATGAGGCATTCTACATAAAGCATGAATCAAGTATTTTAATTTTCCTACAATTTAAAACAAATCAACACTGAATTTCATCAAATGTAATGCCGCATAATTTGCAGTCATTTTATCAGTACAATAGAACTTGTAAGAACTTGACGATATTTTCTTACAATATAGAACGCTTTAATTTATTCGTGTACAGGTCACATCAAAATCAATGAGAATATTTTCGAATAACAATTAGCAACTGAGTAACTCTGCATTAATACTTCCCATTGATATTGCCATTTGATGAAATATTTATGCTCTTATTTCACAAATATATCGGTCAAAGGCTTCCCAAATAAATACATAATATCGAGATAAGGGTAGTGCAAAATTTGTTCAAATTTCCATGTAGCCTCTGCAATTTTTATTGTAATTTATATCAGACTTTCTGTTTGAGCCGAGGCAAAAATGTGAAAAACATGCGTCGGCCGGGAATCGAACCCGGGCCGCCCGCGTGGCAGGCGAGCATTCTACCACTGAACCACCGACGCACACTCTCGTGACTGAGAAAGTAGTCATTATCATAATTACATTTCTATTCCATTGCTGCAGCTTGTTCTATGGGATATTTTGTCACGTAAACATAATATGTTCGTGGTATAAGCGGATTAATGTGTTATAATGAGGCATTCTACATAAAGCATGAATCAAGTATTTTAATTTTCCTACAATTTAAAACAAATCAACACTGAATTTCATCAAATGTAATGCCGCATAATTTGCAGTCATTTTATCAGTACAATAGAACTTGTAAGAACTTGACGATATTTTCTTACAATATAGAACGCTTTAATTTATTCGTGTACAGGTCACATCAAAATCAATGAGAATATTTTCGAATAACAATTAGCAACTGAGTAACTCTGCATTAATACTTCCCATTGATATTGCCATTTGATGAAATATTTATGCTCTTATTTCACAAATATATCGGTCAAAGGCTTCCCAAATAAATACATAATATCGAGATAAGGGTAGTGCAAAATTTGTTCAAATTTCCATGTAGCCTCTGCAATTTTTATTGTAATTTATATCAGACTTTCTGTTTGAGCCGAGGCAAAAATGTGAAAAACATGCGTCGGCCGGGAATCGAACCCGGGCCGCCCGCGTGGCAGGCGAGCATTCTACCACTGAACCACCGACGCACACTCTCGTGACTGAGAAAGTAGTCATTATCATAATTACATTTCTATTCCATTGCTGCAGCTTGTTCTATGGGATATTTTGTCACGTAAACATAATATGTTCGTGGTATAAGCGGATTAATGTGTTGTAATTAGGCATTCTACATAAAGCATGAATCAAGTATTTTAATTTTCCTACAATTTAAAACAAATCAACACTGAATTTCATCAAATGTAATGCCGCATAATTTGCAGTCATTTTATCAGTACAATAGAACTTGTAAGAACTTGACGATATTTTCTTACAATATAGAACGCTTTAATTTATTCGTGTACAGGTCACATCAAAATCAATGAGAATATTTTCGAATAACAATTAGCAACTGAGTAACTCTGCATTAATACTTCCCATTGATATTGCCATTTGATGAAATATTTATGCTCTTATTTCACAAATATATCGGTCAAAGGCTTCCCAAATAAATACATAATATCGAGATAAGGGTAGTGCAAAATTTGTTCAAATTTCCATGTAGCCTCTGCAATTTTTATTGTAATTTATATCAGACTTTCTGTTTGAGCCGAGGCAAAAATGTGAAAAACATGCGTCGGCCGGGAATCGAACCCGGGCCGCCCGCGTGGCAGGCGAGCATTCTACCACTGAACCACCGACGCACACTCTCGTGACTGAGAAAGTAGTCATTATCATAATTACATTTCTATTCCATTGCTGCAGCTTGTTCTATGGGATATTTTGTCACGTAAACATAATATGTTCGTGGTATAAGCGGATTAATGTGTTATAATGAGGCATTCTACATAAAGCATGAATCAAGTATTTTAATTTTCCTACAATTTAAAACAAATCAACACTGAATTTCATCAAATGTAATGCCGCATAATTTGCAGTCATTTTATCAGTACAATAGAACTTGTAAGAACTTGACGATATTTTCTTACAATATAGAACGCTTTAATTTATTCGTGTACAGGTCACATCAAAATCAATGAGAATATTTTCGAATAACAATTAGCAACTGAGTAACTCTGCATTAATACTTCCCATTGATATTGCCATTTGATGAAATATTTATGCTCTTATTTCACAAATATATCGGTCAAAGGCTTCCCAAATAAATACATAATATCGAGATAAGGGTAGTGCAAAATTTGTTCAAATTTCCATGTAGCCTCTGCAATTTTTATTGTAATTTATATCAGACTTTCTGTTTGAGCCGAGGCAAAAATGTGAAAAACATGCGTCGGCCGGGAATCGAACCCGGGCCGCCCGCGTGGCAGGCGAGCATTCTACCACTGAACCACCGACGCACACTCTCGTGACTGAGAAAGTAGTCATTATCATAATTACATTTCTATTCCATTGCTGCAGCTTGTTCTATGGGATATTTTGTCACGTAAACATAATATGTTCGTGGTATAAGCGGATTAATGTGTTATAATGAGGCATTCTACATAAAGCATGAATCAAGTATTTTAATTTTCCTACAATTTAAAACAAATCAACACTGAATTTCATCAAATGTAATGCCGCATAATTTGCAGTCATTTTATCAGTACAATAGAACTTGTAAGAACTTGACGATATTTTCTTACAATATAGAACGCTTTAATTTATTCGTGTACAGGTCACATCAAAATCAATGAGAATATTTTCGAATAACAATTAGCAACTGAGTAACTCTGCATTAATACTTCCCATTGATATTGCCATTTGATGAAATATTTATGCTCTTATTTCACAAATATATCGGTCAAAGGCTTCCCAAATAAATACATAATATCGAGATAAGGGTAGTGCAAAATTTGTTCAAATTTCCATGTAGCCTCTGCAATTTTTATTGTAATTTATATCAGACTTTCTGTTTGAGCCGAGGCAAAAATGTGAAAAACATGCGTCGGCCGGGAATCGAACCCGGGCCGCCCGCGTGGCAGGCGAGCATTCTACCACTGAACCACCGACGCACACTCTCGTGACTGAGAAAGTAGTCATTATCATAATTACATTTCTATTCCATTGCTGCAGCTTGTTCTATGGGATATTTTGTCACGTAAACATAATATGTTCGTGGTATAAGCGGATTAATGTGTTATAATGAGGCATTCTACATAAAGCATGAATCAAGTATTTTAATTTTCCTACAATTTAAAACAAATCAACACTGAATTTCATCAAATGTAATGCCGCATAATTTGCAGTCATTTTATCAGTACAATAGAACTTGTAAGAACTTGACGATATTTTCTTACAATATAGAACGCTTTAATTTATTCGTGTACAGGTCACATCAAAATCAATGAGAATATTTTCGAATAACAATTAGCAACTGAGTAACTCTGCATTAATACTTCCCATTGATATTGCCATTTGATGAAATATTTATGCTCTTATTTCACAAATATATCGGTCAAAGGCTTCCCAAATAAATACATAATATCGAGATAAGGGTAGTGCAAAATTTGTTCAAATTTCCATGTAGCCTCTGCAATTTTTATTGTAATTTATATCAGACTTTCTGTTTGAGCCGAGGCAAAAATGTGAAAAACATGCGTCGGCCGGGAATCGAACCCGGGCCGCCCGCGTGGCAGGCGAGCATTCTACCACTGAACCACCGACGCACACTCTCGTGACTGAGAAAGTAGTCATTATCATAATTACATTTCTATTCCATTGCTGCAGCTTGTTCTATGGGATATTTTGTCACGTAAACATAATATGTTCGTGGTATAAGCGGATTAATGTGTTATAATGAGGCATTCTACATAAAGCATGAATCAAGTATTTTAATTTTCCTACAATTTAAAACAAATCAACACTGAATTTCATCAAATGTAATGCCGCATAATTTGCAGTCATTTTATCAGTACAATAGAACTTGTAAGAACTTGACGATATTTTCTTACAATATAGAACGCTTTAATTTATTCGTGTACAGGTCACATCAAAATCAATGAGAATATTTTCGAATAACAATTAGCAACTGAGTAACTCTGCATTAATACTTCCCATTGATATTGCCATTTGATGAAATATTTATGCTCTTATTTCACAAATATATCGGTCAAAGGCTTCCCAAATAAATACATAATATCGAGATAAGGGTAGTGCAAAATTTGTTCAAATTTCCATGTAGCCTCTGCAATTTTTATTGTAATTTATATCAGACTTTCTGTTTGAGCCGAGGCAAAAATGTGAAAAACATGCGTCGGCCGGGAATCGAACCCGGGCCGCCCGCGTGGCAGGCGAGCATTCTACCACTGAACCACCGACGCACACTCTCGTGACTGAGAAAGTAGTCATTATCATAATTACATTTCTATTCCATTGCTGCAGCTTGTTCTATGGGATATTTTGTCACGTAAACATAATATGTTCGTGGTATAAGCGGATTAATGTGTTATAATGAGGCATTCTACATAAAGCATGAATCAAGTATTTTAATTTTCCTACAATTTAAAACAAATCAACACTGAATTTCATCAAATGTAATGCCGCATAATTTGCAGTCATTTTATCAGTACAATAGAACTTGTAAGAACTTGACGATATTTTCTTACAATATAGAACGCTTTAATTTATTCGTGTACAGGTCACATCAAAATCAATGAGAATATTTTCGAATAACAATTAGCAACTGAGTAACTCTGCATTAATACTTCCCATTGATATTGCCATTTGATGAAATATTTATGCTCTTATTTCACAAATATATCGGTCAAAGGCTTCCCAAATAAATACATAATATCGAGATAAGGGTAGTGCAAAATTTGTTCAAATTTCCATGTAGCCTCTGCAATTTTTATTGTAATTTATATCAGACTTTCTGTTTGAGCCGAGGCAAAAATGTGAAAAACATGCGTCGGCCGGGAATCGAACCCGGGCCGCCCGCGTGGCAGGCGAGCATTCTACCACTGAACCACCGACGCACACTCTCGTGACTGAGAAAGTAGTCATTATCATAATTACATTTCTATTCCATTGCTGCAGCTTGTTCTATGGGATATTTTGTCACGTAAACATAATATGTTCGTGGTATAAGCGGATTAATGTGTTATAATTAGGCATTCTACATAAAGCATGAATCAAGTATTTTAATTTTCCTACAATTTAATACAAATCAACACTGAATTTCATCAAATTTAATGCCGCATAATTTGCAGTCATTTTATCAGTACAATAGAACTTGTAAGAACTTGACGATATTTTCTTACAATATAGAACGCTTTAATTTATTCGTGTACAGGTCACATCAAAATCAATGAGAATATTTTCGAATAACAATTAGCAACTGAGTAACTCTGCATTAATACTTCCCATTGATATTGCCATTTGATGAAATATTTATGCTCTTATTTCACAAATATATCGGTCAAAGGCTTCCCAAATAAATACATAATATCGAGATAAGGGTAGTGCAAAATTTGTTCAAATTTCCATGTAGCCTCTGCAATTTTTATTGTAATTTATATCAGACTTTCTGTTTGAGCCGAGGCAAAAATGTGAAAAACATGCGTCGGCCGGGAATCGAACCCGGGCCGCCCGCGTGGCAGGCGAGCATTCTACCACTGAACCACCGACGCACACTCTCGTGACTGAGAAAGTAGTCATTATCATAATTACATTTCTATTCCATTGCTGCAGCTTGTTCTATGGGATATTTTGTCACGTAAACATAATATGTTCGTGGTATAAGCGGATTAATGTGTTATAATGAGGCATTCTACATAAAGCATGAATCAAGTATTTTAATTTTCCTACAATTTAAAACAAATCAACACTGAATTTCATCAAATGTAATGCCGCATAATTTGCAGTCATTTTATCAGTACAATAGAACTTGTAAGAACTTGACGATATTTTCTTACAATATAGAACGCTTTAATTTATTCGTGTACAGGTCACATCAAAATCAATGAGAATATTTTCGAATAACAATTAGCAACTGAGTAACTCTGCATTAATACTTCCCATTGATATTGCCATTTGATGAAATATTTATGCTCTTATTTCACAAATATATCGGTCAAAGGCTTCCCAAATAAATACATAATATCGAGATAAGGGTAGTGCAAAATTTGTTCAAATTTCCATGTAGCCTCTGCAATTTTTATTGTAATTTATATCAGACTTTCTGTTTGAGCCGAGGCAAAAATGTGAAAAACATGCGTCGGCCGGGAATCGAACCCGGGCCGCCCGCGTGGCAGGCGAGCATTCTACCACTGAACCACCGACGCACACTCTCGTGACTGAGAAAGTAGTCATTATCATAATTACATTTCTATTCCATTGCTGCAGCTTGTTCTATGGGATATTTTGTCACGTAAACATAATATGTTCGTGGTATAAGCGGATTAATGTGTTATAATGAGGCATTCTACATAAAGCATGAATCAAGTATTTTAATTTTCCTACAATTTAAAACAAATCAACACTGAATTTCATCAAATGTAATGCCGCATAATTTGCAGTCATTTTATCAGTACAATAGAACTTGTAAGAACTTGACGATATTTTCTTACAATATAGAACGCTTTAATTTATTCGTGTACAGGTCACATCAAAATCAATGAGAATATTTTCGAATAACAATTAGCAACTGAGTAACTCTGCATTAATACTTCCCATTGATATTGCCATTTGATGAAATATTTATGCTCTTATTTCACAAATATATCGGTCAAAGGCTTCCCAAATAAATACATAATATCGAGATAAGGGTAGTGCAAAATTTGTTCAAATTTCCATGTAGCCTCTGCAATTTTTATTGTAATTTATATCAGACTTTCTGTTTGAGCCGAGGCAAAAATGTGAAAAACATGCGTCGGCCGGGAATCGAACCCGGGCCGCCCGCGTGGCAGGCGAGCATTCTACCACTGAACCACCGACGCACACTCTCGTGACTGAGAAAGTAGTCATTATCATAATTACATTTCTATTCCATTGCTGCAGCTTGTTCTATGGGATATTTTGTCACGTAAACATAATATGTTCGTGGTATAAGCGGATTAATGTGTTATAATGAGGCATTCTACATAAAGCATGAATCAAGTATTTTAATTTTCCTACAATTTAAAACAAATCAACACTGAATTTCATCAAATGTAATGCCGCATAATTTGCAGTCATTTTATCAGTACAATAGAACTTGTAAGAACTTGACGATATTTTCTTACAATATAGAACGCTTTAATTTATTCGTGTACAGGTCACATCAAAATCAATGAGAATATTTTCGAATAACAATTAGCAACTGAGTAACTCTGCATTAATACTTCCCATTGATATTGCCATTTGATGAAATATTTATGCTCTTATTTCACAAATATATCGGTCAAAGGCTTCCCAAATAAATACATAATATCGAGATAAGGGTAGTGCAAAATTTGTTCAAATTTCCATGTAGCCTCTGCAATTTTTATTGTAATTTATATCAGACTTTCTGTTTGAGCCGAGGCAAAAATGTGAAAAACATGCGTCGGCCGGGAATCGAACCCGGGCCGCCCGCGTGGCAGGCGAGCATTCTACCACTGAACCACCGACGCACACTCTCGTGACTGAGAAAGTAGTCATTATCATAATTACATTTCTATTCCATTGCTGCAGCTTGTTCTATGGGATATTTTGTCACGTAAACATAATATGTTCGTGGTATAAGCGGATTAATGTGTTATAATGAGGCATTCTACATAAAGCATGAATCAAGTATTTTAATTTTCCTACAATTTAAAACAAATCAACACTGAATTTCATCAAATGTAATGCCGCATAATTTGCAGTCATTTTATCAGTACAATAGAACTTGTAAGAACTTGACGATATTTTCTTACAATATAGAACGCTTTAATTTATTCGTGTACAGGTCACATCAAAATCAATGAGAATATTTTCGAATAACAATTAGCAACTGAGTAACTCTGCATTAATACTTCCCATTGATATTGCCATTTGATGAAATATTTATGCTCTTATTTCACAAATATATCGGTCAAAGGCTTCCCAAATAAATACATAATATCGAGATAAGGGTAGTGCAAAATTTGTTCAAATTTCCATGTAGCCTCTGCAATTTTTATTGTAATTTATATCAGACTTTCTGTTTGAGCCGAGGCAAAAATGTGAAAAACATGCGTCGGCCGGGAATCGAACCCGGGCCGCCCGCGTGGCAGGCGAGCATTCTACCACTGAACCACCGACGCACACTCTCGTGACTGAGAAAGTAGTCATTATCATAATTACATTTCTATTCCATTGCTGCAGCTTGTTCTATGGGATATTTTGTCACGTAAACATAATATGTTCGTGGTATAAGCGGATTAATGTGTTATAATGAGGCATTCTACATAAAGCATGAATCAAGTATTTTAATTTTCCTACAATTTAAAACAAATCAACACTGAATTTCATCAAATGTAATGCCGCATAATTTGCAGTCATTTTATCAGTACAATAGAACTTGTAAGAACTTGACGATATTTTCTTACAATATAGAACGCTTTAATTTATTCGTGTACAGGTCACATCAAAATCAATGAGAATATTTTCGAATAACAATTAGCAACTGAGTAACTCTGCATTAATACTTCCCATTGATATTGCCATTTGATGAAATATTTATGCTCTTATTTCACAAATATATCGGTCAAAGGCTTCCCAAATAAATACATAATATCGAGATAAGGGTAGTGCAAAATTTGTTCAAATTTCCATGTAGCCTCTGCAATTTTTATTGTAATTTATATCAGACTTTCTGTTTGAGCCGAGGCAAAAATGTGAAAAACATGCGTCGGCCGGGAATCGAACCCGGGCCGCCCGCGTGGCAGGCGAGCATTCTACCACTGAACCACCGACGCACACTCTCGTGACTGAGAAAGTAGTCATTATCATAATTACATTTCTATTCCATTGCTGCAGCTTGTTCTATGGGATATTTTGTCACGTAAACATAATATGTTCGTGGTATAAGCGGATTAATGTGTTATAATTAGGCATTCTACATAAAACATGAATCAAGTATTTTAATTTTCCTACAATTTAATACAAATCAACACTGAATTTCATCAAATGTAATGCCGCATAATTTGCAGTCATTTTATCAGTACAATAGAACTTGTAAGAACTTGACGATATTTTCTTACAATATAGAACGCTTTAATTTATTCGTGTACAGGTCACATCAAAATCAATGAGAATATTTTCGAATAACAATTAGCAACTGAGTAACTCTGCATTAATACTTCCCATTGATATTGCCATTTGATGAAATATTTATGCTCTTATTTCACAAATATATCGGTCAAAGGCTTCCCAAATAAATACATAATATCGAGATAAGGGTAGTGCAAAATTTGTTCAAATTTCCATGTAGCCTCTGCAATTTTTATTGTAATTTATATCAGACTTTCTGTTTGAGCCGAGGCAAAAATGTGAAAAACATGCGTCGGCCGGGAATCGAACCCGGGCCGCCCGCGTGGCAGGCGAGCATTCTACCACTGAACCACCGACGCACACTCTCGTGACTGAGAAAGTAGTCATTATCATAATTACATTTCTATTCCATTGCTGCAGCTTGTTCTATGGGATATTTTGTCACGTAAACATAATATGTTCGTGGTATAAGCGGATTAATGTGTTATAATGAGGCATTCTACATAAAGCATGAATCAAGTATTTTAATTTTCCTACAATTTAAAACAAATCAACACTGAATTTCATCAAATGTAATGCCGCATAATTTGCAGTCATTTTATCAGTACAATAGAACTTGTAAGAACTTGACGATATTTTCTTACAATATAGAACGCTTTAATTTATTCGTGTACAGGTCACATCAAAATCAATGAGAATATTTTCGAATAACAATTAGCAACTGAGTAACTCTGCATTAATACTTCCCATTGATATTGCCATTTGATGAAATATTTATGCTCTTATTTCACAAATATATCGGTCAAAGGCTTCCCAAATAAATACATAATATCGAGATAAGGGTAGTGCAAAATTTGTTCAAATTTCCATGTAGCCTCTGCAATTTTTATTGTAATTTATATCAGACTTTCTGTTTGAGCCGAGGCAAAAATGTGAAAAACATGCGTCGGCCGGGAATCGAACCCGGGCCGCCCGCGTGGCAGGCGAGCATTCTACCACTGAACCACCGACGCACACTCTCGTGACTGAGAAAGTAGTCATTATCATAATTACATTTCTATTCCATTGCTGCAGCTTGTTCTATGGGATATTTTGTCACGTAAACATAATATGTTCGTGGTATAAGCGGATTAATGTGTTATAATGAGGCATTCTACATAAAGCATGAATCAAGTATTTTAATTTTCCTACAATTTAAAACAAATCAACACTGAATTTCATCAAATGTAATGCCGCATAATTTGCAGTCATTTTATCAGTACAATAGAACTTGTAAGAACTTGACGATATTTTCTTACAATATAGAACGCTTTAATTTATTCGTGTACAGGTCACATCAAAATCAATGAGAATATTTTCGAATAACAATTAGCAACTGAGTAACTCTGCATTAATACTTCCCATTGATATTGCCATTTGATGAAATATTTATGCTCTTATTTCACAAATATATCGGTCAAAGGCTTCCCAAATAAATACATAATATCGAGATAAGGGTAGTGCAAAATTTGTTCAAATTTCCATGTAGCCTCTGCAATTTTTATTGTAATTTATATCAGACTTTCTGTTTGAGCCGAGGCAAAAATGTGAAAAACATGCGTCGGCCGGGAATCGAACCCGGGCCGCCCGCGTGGCAGGCGAGCATTCTACCACTGAACCACCGACGCACACTCTCGTGACTGAGAAAGTAGTCATTATCATAATTACATTTCTATTCCATTGCTGCAGCTTGTTCTATGGGATATTTTGTCACGTAAACATAATATGTTCGTGGTATAAGCGGATTAATGTGTTATAATGAGGCATTCTACATAAAGCATGAATCAAGTATTTTAATTTTCCTACAATTTAAAACAAATCAACACTGAATTTCATCAAATGTAATGCCGCATAATTTGCAGTCATTTTATCAGTACAATAGAACTTGTAAGAACTTGACGATATTTTCTTACAATATAGAACGCTTTAATTTATTCGTGTACAGGTCACATCAAAATCAATGAGAATATTTTCGAATAACAATTAGCAACTGAGTAACTCTGCATTAATACTTCCCATTGATATTGCCATTTGATGAAATATTTATGCTCTTATTTCACAAATATATCGGTCAAAGGCTTCCCAAATAAATACATAATATCGAGATAAGGGTAGTGCAAAATTTGTTCAAATTTCCATGTAGCCTCTGCAATTTTTATTGTAATTTATATCAGACTTTCTGTTTGAGCCGAGGCAAAAATGTGAAAAACATGCGTCGGCCGGGAATCGAACCCGGGCCGCCCGCGTGGCAGGCGAGCATTCTACCACTGAACCACCGACGCACACTCTCGTGACTGAGAAAGTAGTCATTATCATAATTACATTTCTATTCCATTGCTGCAGCTTGTTCTATGGGATATTTTGTCACGTAAACATAATATGTTCGTGGTATAAGCGGATTAATGTGTTATAATGAGGCATTCTACATAAAGCATGAATCAAGTATTTTAATTTTCCTACAATTTAAAACAAATCAACACTGAATTTCATCAAATGTAATGCCGCATAATTTGCAGTCATTTTATCAGTACAATAGAACTTGTAAGAACTTGACGATATTTTCTTACAATATAGAACGCTTTAATTTATTCGTGTACAGGTCACATCAAAATCAATGAGAATATTTTCGAATAACAATTAGCAACTGAGTAACTCTGCATTAATACTTCCCATTGATATTGCCATTTGATGAAATATTTATGCTCTTATTTCACAAATATATCGGTCAAAGGCTTCCCAAATAAATACATAATATCGAGATAAGGGTAGTGCAAAATTTGTTCAAATTTCCATGTAGCCTCTGCAATTTTTATTGTAATTTATATCAGACTTTCTGTTTGAGCCGAGGCAAAAATGTGAAAAACATGCGTCGGCCGGGAATCGAACCCGGGCCGCCCGCGTGGCAGGCGAGCATTCTACCACTGAACCACCGACGCACACTCTCGTGACTGAGAAAGTAGTCATTATCATAATTACATTTCTATTCCATTGCTGCAGCTTGTTCTATGGGATATTTTGTCACGTAAACATAATATGTTCGTGGTATAAGCGGATTAATGTGTTATAATGAGGCATTCTACATAAAGCATGAATCAAGTATTTTAATTTTCCTACAATTTAAAACAAATCAACACTGAATTTCATCAAATGTAATGCCGCATAATTTGCAGTCATTTTATCAGTACAATAGAACTTGTAAGAACTTGACGATATTTTCTTACAATATAGAACGCTTTAATTTATTCGTGTACAGGTCACATCAAAATCAATGAGAATATTTTCGAATAACAATTAGCAACTGAGTAACTCTGCATTAATACTTCCCATTGATATTGCCATTTGATGAAATATTTATGCTCTTATTTCACAAATATATCGGTCAAAGGCTTCCCAAATAAATACATAATATCGAGATAAGGGTAGTGCAAAATTTGTTCAAATTTCCATGTAGCCTCTGCAATTTTTATTGTAATTTATATCAGACTTTCTGTTTGAGCCGAGGCAAAAATGTGAAAAACATGCGTCGGCCGGGAATCGAACCCGGGCCGCCCGCGTGGCAGGCGAGCATTCTACCACTGAACCACCGACGCACACTCTCGTGACTGAGAAAGTAGTCATTATCATAATTACATTTCTATTCCATTGCTGCAGCTTGTTCTATGGGATATTTTGTCACGTAAACATAATATGTTCGTGGTATAAGCGGATTAATGTGTTATAATGAGGCATTCTACATAAAGCATGAATCAAGTATTTTAATTTTCCTACAATTTAAAACAAATCAACACTGAATTTCATCAAATGTAATGCCGCATAATTTGCAGTCATTTTATCAGTACAATAGAACTTGTAAGAACTTGACGATATTTTCTTACAATATAGAACGCTTTAATTTATTCGTGTACAGGTCACATCAAAATCAATGAGAATATTTTCGAATAACAATTAGCAACTGAGTAACTCTGCATTAATACTTCCCATTGATATTGCCATTTGATGAAATATTTATGCTCTTATTTCACAAATATATCGGTCAAAGGCTTCCCAAATAAATACATAATATCGAGATAAGGGTAGTGCAAAATTTGTTCAAATTTCCATGTAGCCTCTGCAATTTTTATTGTAATTTATATCAGACTTTCTGTTTGAGCCGAGGCAAAAATGTGAAAAACATGCGTCGGCCGGGAATCGAACCCGGGCCGCCCGCGTGGCAGGCGAGCATTCTACCACTGAACCACCGACGCACACTCTCGTGACTGAGAAAGTAGTCATTATCATAATTACATTTCTATTCCATTGCTGCAGCTTGTTCTATGGGATATTTTGTCACGTAAACATAATATGTTCGTGGTATAAGCGGATTAATGTGTTATAATGAGGCATTCTACATAAAGCATGAATCAAGTATTTTAATTTTCCTACAATTTAAAACAAATCAACACTGAATTTCATCAAATGTAATGCCGCATAATTTGCAGTCATTTTATCAGTACAATAGAACTTGTAAGAACTTGACGATATTTTCTTACAATATAGAACGCTTTAATTTATTCGTGTACAGGTCACATCAAAATCAATGAGAATATTTTCGAATAACAATTAGCAACTGAGTAACTCTGCATTAATACTTCCCATTGATATTGCCATTTGATGAAATATTTATGCTCTTATTTCACAAATATATCGGTCAAAGGCTTCCCAAATAAATACATAATATCGAGATAAGGGTAGTGCAAAATTTGTTCAAATTTCCATGTAGCCTCTGCAATTTTTATTGTAATTTATATCAGACTTTCTGTTTGAGCCGAGGCAAAAATGTGAAAAACATGCGTCGGCCGGGAATCGAACCCGGGCCGCCCGCGTGGCAGGCGAGCATTCTACCACTGAACCACCGACGCACACTCTCGTGACTGAGAAAGTAGTCATTATCATAATTACATTTCTATTCCATTGCTGCAGCTTGTTCTATGGGATATTTTGTCACGTAAACATAATATGTTCGTGGTATAAGCGGATTAATGTGTTATAATGAGGCATTCTACATAAAGCATGAATCAAGTATTTTAATTTTCCTACAATTTAAAACAAATCAACACTGAATTTCATCAAATGTAATGCCGCATAATTTGCAGTCATTTTATCAGTACAATAGAACTTGTAAGAACTTGACGATATTTTCTTACAATATAGAACGCTTTAATTTATTCGTGTACAGGTCACATCAAAATCAATGAGAATATTTTCGAATAACAATTAGCAACTGAGTAACTCTGCATTAATACTTCCCATTGATATTGCCATTTGATGAAATATTTATGCTCTTATTTCACAAATATATCGGTCAAAGGCTTCCCAAATAAATACATAATATCGAGATAAGGGTAGTGCAAAATTTGTTCAAATTTCCATGTAGCCTCTGCAATTTTTATTGTAATTTATATCAGACTTTCTGTTTGAGCCGAGGCAAAAATGTGAAAAACATGCGTCGGCCGGGAATCGAACCCGGGCCGCCCGCGTGGCAGGCGAGCATTCTACCACTGAACCACCGACGCACACTCTCGTGACTGAGAAAGTAGTCATTATCATAATTACATTTCTATTCCATTGCTGCAGCTTGTTCTATGGGATATTTTGTCACGTAAACATAATATGTTCGTGGTATAAGCGGATTAATGTGTTATAATGAGGCATTCTACATAAAGCATGAATCAAGTATTTTAATTTTCCTACAATTTAAAACAAATCAACACTGAATTTCATCAAATGTAATGCCGCATAATTTGCAGTCATTTTATCAGTACAATAGAACTTGTAAGAACTTGACGATATTTTCTTACAATATAGAACGCTTTAATTTATTCGTGTACAGGTCACATCAAAATCAATGAGAATATTTTCGAATAACAATTAGCAACTGAGTAACTCTGCATTAATACTTCCCATTGATATTGCCATTTGATGAAATATTTATGCTCTTATTTCACAAATATATCGGTCAAAGGCTTCCCAAATAAATACATAATATCGAGATAAGGGTAGTGCAAAATTTGTTCAAATTTCCATGTAGCCTCTGCAATTTTTATTGTAATTTATATCAGACTTTCTGTTTGAGCCGAGGCAAAAATGTGAAAAACATGCGTCGGCCGGGAATCGAACCCGGGCCGCCCGCGTGGCAGGCGAGCATTCTACCACTGAACCACCGACGCACACTCTCGTGACTGAGAAAGTAGTCATTATCATAATTACATTTCTATTCCATTGCTGCAGCTTGTTCTATGGGATATTTTGTCACGTAAACATAATATGTTCGTGGTATAAGCGGATTAATGTGTTATAATGAGGCATTCTACATAAAGCATGAATCAAGTATTTTAATTTTCCTACAATTTAAAACAAATCAACACTGAATTTCATCAAATGTAATGCCGCATAATTTGCAGTCATTTTATCAGTACAATAGAACTTGTAAGAACTTGACGATATTTTCTTACAATATAGAACGCTTTAATTTATTCGTGTACAGGTCACATCAAAATCAATGAGAATATTTTCGAATAACAATTAGCAACTGAGTAACTCTGCATTAATACTTCCCATTGATATTGCCATTTGATGAAATATTTATGCTCTTATTTCACAAATATATCGGTCAAAGGCTTCCCAAATAAATACATAATATCGAGATAAGGGTAGTGCAAAATTTGTTCAAATTTCCATGTAGCCTCTGCAATTTTTATTGTAATTTATATCAGACTTTCTGTTTGAGCCGAGGCAAAAATGTGAAAAACATGCGTCGGCCGGGAATCGAACCCGGGCCGCCCGCGTGGCAGGCGAGCATTCTACCACTGAACCACCGACGCACACTCTCGTGACTGAGAAAGTAGTCATTATCATAATTACATTTCTATTCCATTGCTGCAGCTTGTTCTATGGGATATTTTGTCACGTAAACATAATATGTTCGTGGTATAAGCGGATTAATGTGTTATAATGAGGCATTCTACATAAAGCATGAATCAAGTATTTTAATTTTCCTACAATTTAAAACAAATCAACACTGAATTTCATCAAATGTAATGCCGCATAATTTGCAGTCATTTTATCAGTACAATAGAACTTGTAAGAACTTGACGATATTTTCTTACAATATAGAACGCTTTAATTTATTCGTGTACAGGTCACATCAAAATCAATGAGAATATTTTCGAATAACAATTAGCAACTGAGTAACTCTGCATTAATACTTCCCATTGATATTGCCATTTGATGAAATATTTATGCTCTTATTTCACAAATATATCGGTCAAAGGCTTCCCAAATAAATACATAATATCGAGATAAGGGTAGTGCAAAATTTGTTCAAATTTCCATGTAGCCTCTGCAATTTTTATTGTAATTTATATCAGACTTTCTGTTTGAGCCGAGGCAAAAATGTGAAAAACATGCGTCGGCCGGGAATCGAACCCGGGCCGCCCGCGTGGCAGGCGAGCATTCTACCACTGAACCACCGACGCACACTCTCGTGACTGAGAAAGTAGTCATTATCATAATTACATTTCTATTCCATTGCTGCAGCTTGTTCTATGGGATATTTTGTCACGTAAACATAATATGTTCGTGGTATAAGCGGATTAATGTGTTATAATGAGGCATTCTACATAAAGCATGAATCAAGTATTTTAATTTTCCTACAATTTAAAACAAATCAACACTGAATTTCATCAAATGTAATGCCGCATAATTTGCAGTCATTTTATCAGTACAATAGAACTTGTAAGAACTTGACGATATTTTCTTACAATATAGAACGCTTTAATTTATTCGTGTACAGGTCACATCAAAATCAATGAGAATATTTTCGAATAACAATTAGCAACTGAGTAACTCTGCATTAATACTTCCCATTGATATTGCCATTTGATGAAATATTTATGCTCTTATTTCACAAATATATCGGTCAAAGGCTTCCCAAATAAATACATAATATCGAGATAAGGGTAGTGCAAAATTTGTTCAAATTTCCATGTAGCCTCTGCAATTTTTATTGTAATTTATATCAGACTTTCTGTTTGAGCCGAGGCAAAAATGTGAAAAACATGCGTCGGCCGGGAATCGAACCCGGGCCGCCCGCGTGGCAGGCGAGCATTCTACCACTGAACCACCGACGCACACTCTCGTGACTGAGAAAGTAGTCATTATCATAATTACATTTCTATTCCATTGCTGCAGCTTGTTCTATGGGATATTTTGTCACGTAAACATAATATGTTCGTGGTATAAGCGGATTAATGTGTTATAATGAGGCATTCTACATAAAGCATGAATCAAGTATTTTAATTTTCCTACAATTTAAAACAAATCAACACTGAATTTCATCAAATGTAATGCCGCATAATTTGCAGTCATTTTATCAGTACAATAGAACTTGTAAGAACTTGACGATATTTTCTTACAATATAGAACGCTTTAATTTATTCGTGTACAGGTCACATCAAAATCAATGAGAATATTTTCGAATAACAATTAGCAACTGAGTAACTCTGCATTAATACTTCCCATTGATATTGCCATTTGATGAAATATTTATGCTCTTATTTCACAAATATATCGGTCAAAGGCTTCCCAAATAAATACATAATATCGAGATAAGGGTAGTGCAAAATTTGTTCAAATTTCCATGTAGCCTCTGCAATTTTTATTGTAATTTATATCAGACTTTCTGTTTGAGCCGAGGCAAAAATGTGAAAAACATGCGTCGGCCGGGAATCGAACCCGGGCCGCCCGCGTGGCAGGCGAGCATTCTACCACTGAACCACCGACGCACACTCTCGTGACTGAGAAAGTAGTCATTATCATAATTACATTTCTATTCCATTGCTGCAGCTTGTTCTATGGGATATTTTGTCACGTAAACATAATATGTTCGTGGTATAAGCGGATTAATGTGTTATAATGAGGCATTCTACATAAAGCATGAATCAAGTATTTTAATTTTCCTACAATTTAAAACAAATCAACACTGAATTTCATCAAATGTAATGCCGCATAATTTGCAGTCATTTTATCAGTACAATAGAACTTGTAAGAACTTGACGATATTTTCTTACACTATAGAACGCTTTAATTTATTCGTGTACAGGTCACATCAAAATCAATGAGAATATTTTCGAATAACAATTAGCAACTGAGTAACTCTGCATTAATTCTTCCCATTGATATTGCCATTTGATGAAATATTTATGCTCTTATTTCACAAATATATCGGTCAAAGGCTTCCCAAATAAATACATAATATCGAGATAAGGGTAGTGCAAAATTTGTTCAAATTTCCATGTAGCCTCTGCAATTTTTATTGTAATTTATATCAGACTTTCTGTTTGAGCCGAGGCAAAAATGTGAAAAACATGCGTCGGCCGGGAATCGAACCCGGGCCGCCCGCGTGGCAGGCGAGCATTCTACCACTGAACCACCGACGCACACTCTCGTGACTGAGAAAGTAGTCATTATCATAATTACATTTCTATTCCATTGCTGCAGCTTGTTCTATGGGATATTTTGTCACGTAAACATAATATGTTCGTGGTATAAGCGGATTAATGTGTTATAATGAGGCATTCTACATAAAGCATGAATCAAGTATTTTAATTTTCCTACAATTTAAAACAAATCAACACTGAATTTCATCAAATGTAATGCCGCATAATTTGCAGTCATTTTATCAGTACAATAGAACTTGTAAGAACTTGACGATATTTTCTTACAATATAGAACGCTTTAATTTATTCGTGTACAGGTCACATCAAAATCAATGAGAATATTTTCGAATAACAATTAGCAACTGAGTAACTCTGCATTAATACTTCCCATTGATATTGCCATTTGATGAAATATTTATGCTCTTATTTCACAAATATATCGGTCAAAGGCTTCCCAAATAAATACATAATATCGAGATAAGGGTAGTGCAAAATTTGTTCAAATTTCCATGTAGCCTCTGCAATTTTTATTGTAATTTATATCAGACTTTCTGTTTGAGCCGAGGCAAAAATGTGAAAAACATGCGTCGGCCGGGAATCGAACCCGGGCCGCCCGCGTGGCAGGCGAGCATTCTACCACTGAACCACCGACGCACACTCTCGTGACTGAGAAAGTAGTCATTATCATAATTACATTTCTATTCCATTGCTGCAGCTTGTTCTATGGGATATTTTGTCACGTAAACATAATATGTTCGTGGTATAAGCGGATTAATGTGTTATAATGAGGCATTCTACATAAAGCATGAATCAAGTATTTTAATTTTCCTACAATTTAAAACAAATCAACACTGAATTTCATCAAATGTAATGCCGCATAATTTGCAGTCATTTTATCAGTACAATAGAACTTGTAAGAACTTGACGATATTTTCTTACAATATAGAACGCTTTAATTTATTCGTGTACAGGTCACATCAAAATCAATGAGAATATTTTCGAATAACAATTAGCAACTGAGTAACTCTGCATTAATACTTCCCATTGATATTGCCATTTGATGAAATATTTATGCTCTTATTTCACAAATATATCGGTCAAAGGCTTCCCAAATAAATACATAATATCGAGATAAGGGTAGTGCAAAATTTGTTCAAATTTCCATGTAGCCTCTGCAATTTTTATTGTAATTTATATCAGACTTTCTGTTTGAGCCGAGGCAAAAATGTGAAAAACATGCGTCGGCCGGGAATCGAACCCGGGCCGCCCGCGTGGCAGGCGAGCATTCTACCACTGAACCACCGACGCACACTCTCGTGACTGAGAAAGTAGTCATTATCATAATTACATTTCTATTCCATTGCTGCAGCTTGTTCTATGGGATATTTTGTCACGTAAACATAATATGTTCGTGGTATAAGCGGATTAATGTGTTATAATGAGGCATTCTACATAAAGCATGAATCAAGTATTTTAATTTTCCTACAATTTAAAACAAATCAACACTGAATTTCATCAAATGTAATGCCGCATAATTTGCAGTCATTTTATCAGTACAATAGAACTTGTAAGAACTTGACGATATTTTCTTACAATATAGAACGCTTTAATTTATTCGTGTACAGGTCACATCAAAATCAATGAGAATATTTTCGAATAACAATTAGCAACTGAGTAACTCTGCATTAATACTTCCCATTGATATTGCCATTTGATGAAATATTTATGCTCTTATTTCACAAATATATCGGTCAAAGGCTTCCCAAATAAATACATAATATCGAGATAAGGGTAGTGCAAAATTTGTTCAAATTTCCATGTAGCCTCTGCAATTTTTATTGTAATTTATATCAGACTTTCTGTTTGAGCCGAGGCAAAAATGTGAAAAACATGCGTCGGCCGGGAATCGAACCCGGGCCGCCCGCGTGGCAGGCGAGCATTCTACCACTGAACCACCGACGCACACTCTCGTGACTGAGAAAGTAGTCATTATCATAATTACATTTCTATTCCATTGCTGCAGCTTGTTCTATGGGATATTTTGTCACGTAAACATAATATGTTCGTGGTATAAGCGGATTAATGTGTTATAATGAGGCATTCTACATAAAGCATGAATCAAGTATTTTAATTTTCCTACAATTTAAAACAAATCAACACTGAATTTCATCAAATGTAATGCCGCATAATTTGCAGTCATTTTATCAGTACAATAGAACTTGTAAGAACTTGACGATATTTTCTTACAATATAGAACGCTTTAATTTATTCGTGTACAGGTCACATCAAAATCAATGAGAATATTTTCGAATAACAATTAGCAACTGAGTAACTCTGCATTAATACTTCCCATTGATATTGCCATTTGATGAAATATTTATGCTCTTATTTCACAAATATATCGGTCAAAGGCTTCCCAAATAAATACATAATATCGAGATAAGGGTAGTGCAAAATTTGTTCAAATTTCCATGTAGCCTCTGCAATTTTTATTGTAATTTATATCAGACTTTCTGTTTGAGCCGAGGCAAAAATGTGAAAAACATGCGTCGGCCGGGAATCGAACCCGGGCCGCCCGCGTGGCAGGCGAGCATTCTACCACTGAACCACCGACGCACACTCTCGTGACTGAGAAAGTAGTCATTATCATAATTACATTTCTATTCCATTGCTGCAGCTTGTTCTATGGGATATTTTGTCACGTAAACATAATATGTTCGTGGTATAAGCGGATTAATGTGTTATAATGAGGCATTCTACATAAAGCATGAATCAAGTATTTTAATTTTCCTACAATTTAATACAAATCAACACTGAATTTCATCAAATTTAATGCCCCATAATTTGCAGTCATTTTATCAGTACAATAGAACTTGTAAGAACTTGACGATATTTTCTTACAATATAGAACGCTTTAATTTATTCGTGTACAGGTCACATCAAAATCAATGAGAATATTTTCGAATAACAATTAGCAACTGAGTAACTCTGCATTAATACTTCCCATTGATATTGCCATTTGATGAAATATTTATGCTCTTATTTCACAAATATATCGGTCAAAGGCTTCCCAAATAAATACATAATATCGAGATAAGGGTAGTGCAAAATTTGTTCAAATTTCCATGTAGCCTCTGCAATTTTTATTGTAATTTATATCAGACTTTCTGTTTGAGCCGAGGCAAAAATGTGAAAAACATGCGTCGGCCGGGAATCGAACCCGGGCCGCCCGCGTGGCAGGCGAGCATTCTACCACTGAACCACCGACGCACACTCTCGTGACTGAGAAAGTAGTCATTATCATAATTACATTTCTATTCCATTGCTGCAGCTTGTTCTATGGGATATTTTGTCACGTAAACATAATATGTTCGTGGTATAAGCGGATTAATGTGTTATAATTAGGCATTCTACATAAAACATGAATCAAGTATTTTAATTTTCCTACAATTTAATACAAATCAACACTGAATTTCATCAAATGTAATGCCCCATAATTTGCAGTCATTTTATCAGTACAATAGAACTTGTAAGAACTTGACGATATTTTCTTACAATATAGAACGCTTTAATTTATTCGTGTACAGGTCACATCAAAATCAATGAGAATATTTTCGAATAACAATTAGCAACTGAGTAACTCTGCATTAATACTTCCCATTGATATTGCCATTTGATGAAATATTTATGCTCTTATTTCACAAATATATCGGTCAAAGGCTTCCCAAATAAATACATAATATCGAGATAAGGGTAGTGCAAAATTTGTTCAAATTTCCATGTAGCCTCTGCAATTTTTATTGTAATTTATATCAGACTTTCTGTTTGAGCCGAGGCAAAAATGTGAAAAACATGCGTCGGCCGGGAATCGAACCCGGGCCGCCCGCGTGGCAGGCGAGCATTCTACCACTGAACCACCGACGCACACTCTCGTGACTGAGAAAGTAGTCATTATCATAATTACATTTCTATTCCATTGCTGCAGCTTGTTCTATGGGATATTTTGTCACGTAAACATAATATGTTCGTGGTATAAGCGGATTAATGTGTTATAATGAGGCATTCTACATAAAGCATGAATCAAGTATTTTAATTTTCCTACAATTTAAAACAAATCAACACTGAATTTCATCAAATGTAATGCCGCATAATTTGCAGTCATTTTATCAGTACAATAGAACTTGTAAGAACTTGACGATATTTTCTTACAATATAGAACGCTTTAATTTATTCGTGTACAGGTCACATCAAAATCAATGAGAATATTTTCGAATAACAATTAGCAACTGAGTAACTCTGCATTAATACTTCCCATTGATATTGCCATTTGATGAAATATTTATGCTCTTATTTCACAAATATATCGGTCAAAGGCTTCCCAAATAAATACATAATATCGAGATAAGAGTAGTGCAAAATTTGTTCAAATTTCCATGTAGCCTCTGCAATTTTTATTGTAATTTATATCAGACTTTCTGTTTGAGCCGAGGCAAAAATGTGAAAAACATGCGTCGGCCGGGAATCGAACCCGGGCCGCCCGCGTGGCAGGCGAGCATTCTACCACTGAACCACCGACGCACACTCTCGTGACTGAGAAAGTAGTCATTATCATAATTACATTTCTATTCCATTGCTGCAGCTTGTTCTATGGGATATTTTGTCACGTAAACATAATATGTTCGTGGTATAAGCGGATTAATGTGTTATAATTAGGCATTCTACATAAAACATGAATCAAGTATTTTAATTTTCCTACAATTTAATACAAATCAACACTGAATTTCATCAAATTTAATGCCCCATAATTTGCAGTCATTTTATCAGTACAATAGAACTTGTAAGAACTTGACGATATTTTCTTACAATATAGAACGCTTTAATTTATTCGTGTACAGGTCACATCAAAATCAATGAGAATATTTTCGAATAACAATTAGCAACTGAGTAACTCTGCATTAATACTTCCCATTGATATTGCCATTTGATGAAATATTTATGCTCTTATTTCACAAATATATCGGTCAAAGGCTTCCCAAATAAATACATAATATCGAGATAAGGGTAGTGCAAAATTTGTTCAAATTTCCATGTAGCCTCTGCAATTTTTATTGTAATTTATATCAGACTTTCTGTTTGAGCCGAGGCAAAAATGTGAAAAACATGCGTCGGCCGGGAATCGAACCCGGGCCGCCCGCGTGGCAGGCGAGCATTCTACCACTGAACCACCGACGCACACTCTCGTGACTGAGAAAGTAGTCATTATCATAATTACATTTCTATTCCATTGCTGCAGCTTGTTCTATGGGATATTTTGTCACGTAAACATAATATGTTCGTGGTATAAGCGGATTAATGTGTTATAATTAGGCATTCTACATAAAACATGAATCAAGTATTTTAATTTTCCTACAATTTAATACAAATCAACACTGAATTTCATCAAATTTAATGCCCCATAATTTGCAGTCATTTTATCAGTACAATAGAACTTGTAAGAACTTGACGATATTTTCTTACAATATAGAACGCTTTAATTTATTCGTGTACAGGTCACATCAAAATCAATGAGAATATTTTCGAATAACAATTAGCAACTGAGTAACTCTGCATTAATACTTCCCATTGATATTGCCATTTGATGAAATATTTATGCTCTTATTTCACAAATATATCGGTCAAAGGCTTCCCAAATAAATACATAATATCGAGATAAGGGTAGTGCAAAATTTGTTCAAATTTCCATGTAGCCTCTGCAATTTTTATTGTAATTTATATCAGACTTTCTGTTTGAGCCGAGGCAAAAATGTGAAAAACATGCGTCGGCCGGGAATCGAACCCGGGCCGCCCGCGTGGCAGGCGAGCATTCTACCACTGAACCACCGACGCACACTCTCGTGACTGAGAAAGTAGTCATTATCATAATTACATTTCTATTCCATTGCTGCAGCTTGTTCTATGGGATATTTTGTCACGTAAACATAATATGTTCGTGGTATAAGCGGATTAATGTGTTGTAATTAGGCATTCTACATAAAACATGAATCAAGTATTTTAATTTTCCTACAATTTAATACAAATCAACACTGAATTTCATCAAATTTAATGCCGCATAATTTGCAGTCATTTTATCAGTACAATAGAACTTGTAAGAACTTGACGATATTTTCTTACAATATAGAACGCTTTAATTTATTCGTGTACAGGTCACATCAAAATCAATGAGAATATTTTCGAATAACAATTAGCAACTGAGTAACTCTGCATTAATACTTCCCATTGATATTGCCATTTGATGAAATATTTATGCTCTTATTTCACAAATATATCGGTCAAAGGCTTCCCAAATAAATACATAATATCGAGATAAGAGTAGTGCAAAATTTGTTCAAATTTCCATGTAGCCTCTGCAATTTTTATTGTAATTTATATCAGACTTTCTGTTTGAGCCGAGGCAAAAATGTGAAAAACATGCGTCGGCCGGGAATCGAACCCGGGCCGCCCGCGTGGCAGGCGAGCATTCTACCACTGAACCACCGACGCACACTCTCGTGACTGAGAAAGTAGTCATTATCATAATTACATTTCTATTCCATTGCTGCAGCTTGTTCTATGGGATATTTTGTCACGTAAACATAATATGTTCGTGGTATAAGCGGATTAATGTGTTATAATTAGGCATTCTACATAAAACATGAATCAAGTATTTTAATTTTCCTACAATTTAATACAAATCAACACTGAATTTCATCAAATTTAATGCCGCATAATTTGCAGTCATTTTATCAGTACAATAGAACTTGTAAGAACTTGACGATATTTTCTTACAATATAGAACGCTTTAATTTATTCGTGTACAGGTCACATCAAAATCAATGAGAATATTTTCGAATAACAATTAGCAACTGAGTAACTCTGCATTAATACTTCCCATTGATATTGCCATTTGATGAAATATTTATGCTCTTATTTCACAAATATATCGGTCAAAGGCTTCCCAAATAAATACATAATATCGAGATAAGGGTAGTGCAAAATTTGTTCAAATTTCCATGTAGCCTCTGCAATTTTTATTGTAATTTATATCAGACTTTCTGTTTGAGCCGAGGCAAAAATGTGAAAAACATGCGTCGGCCGGGAATCGAACCCGGGCCGCCCGCGTGGCAGGCGAGCATTCTACCACTGAACCACCGACGCACACTCTCGTGACTGAGAAAGTAGTCATTATCATAATTACATTTCTATTCCATTGCTGCAGCTTGTTCTATGGGATATTTTGTCACGTAAACATAATATGTTCGTGGTATAAGCGGATTAATGTGTTGTAATTAGGCATTCTACATAAAACATGAATCAAGTATTTTAATTTTCCTACAATTTAATACAAATCAACACTGAATTTCATCAAATTTAATGCCCCATAATTTGCAGTCATTTTATCAGTACAATAGAACTTGTAAGAACTTGACGATATTTTCTTACAATATAGAACGCTTTAATTTATTCGTGTACAGGTCACATCAAAATCAATGAGAATATTTTCGAATAACAATTAGCAACTGAGTAACTCTGCATTAATACTTCCCATTGATATTGCCATTTGATGAAATATTTATGCTCTTATTTCACAAATATATCGGTCAAAGGCTTCCCAAATAAATACATAATATCGAGATAAGGGTAGTGCAAAATTTGTTCAAATTTCCATGTAGCCTCTGCAATTTTTATTGTAATTTATATCAGACTTTCTGTTTGAGCCGAGGCAAAAATGTGAAAAACATGCGTCGGCCGGGAATCGAACCCGGGCCGCCCGCGTGGCAGGCGAGCATTCTACCACTGAACCACCGACGCACACTCTCGTGACTGAGAAAGTAGTCATTATCATAATTACATTTCTATTCCATTGCTGCAGCTTGTTCTATGGGATATTTTGTCACGTAAACATAATATGTTCGTGGTATAAGCGGATTAATGTGTTATAATGAGGCATTCTACATAAAGCATGAATCAAGTATTTTAATTTTCCTACAATTTAAAACAAATCAACACTGAATTTCATCAAATGTAATGCCGCATAATTTGCAGTCATTTTATCAGTACAATAGAACTTGTAAGAACTTGACGATATTTTCTTACACTATAGAACGCTTTAATTTATTCGTGTACAGGTCACATCAAAATCAATGAGAATATTTTCGAATAACAATTAGCAACTGAGTAACTCTGCATTAATACTTCCCATTGATATTGCCATTTGATGAAATATTTATGCTCTTATTTCACAAATATATCGGTCAAAGGCTTCCCAAATAAATACATAATATCGAGATAAGGGTAGTGCAAAATTTGTTCAAATTTCCATGTAGCCTCTGCAATTTTTATTGTAATTTATATCAGACTTTCTGTTTGAGCCGAGGCAAAAATGTGAAAAACATGCGTCGGCCGGGAATCGAACCCGGGCCGCCCGCGTGGCAGGCGAGCATTCTACCACTGAACCACCGACGCACACTCTCGTGACTGAGAAAGTAGTCATTATCATAATTACATTTCTATTCCATTGCTGCAGCTTGTTCTATGGGATATTTTGTCACGTAAACATAATATGTTCGTGGTATAAGCGGATTAATGTGTTATAATGAGGCATTCTACATAAAGCATGAATCAAGTATTTTAATTTTCCTACAATTTAATACAAATCAACACTGAATTTCATCAAATGTAATGCCCCATAATTTGCAGTCATTTTATCAGTACAATAGAACTTGTAAGAACTTGACGATATTTTCTTACAATATAGAACGCTTTAATTTATTCGTGTACAGGTCACATCAAAATCAATGAGAATATTTTCGAATAACAATTAGCAACTGAGTAACTCTGCATTAATACTTCCCATTGATATTGCCATTTGATGAAATATTTATGCTCTTATTTCACAAATATATCGGTCAAAGGCTTCCCAAATAAATACATAATATCGAGATAAGAGTAGTGCAAAATTTGTTCAAATTTCCATGTAGCCTCTGCAATTTTTATTGTAATTTATATCAGACTTTCTGTTTGAGCCGAGGCAAAAATGTGAAAAACATGCGTCGGCCGGGAATCGAACCCGGGCCGCCCGCGTGGCAGGCGAGCATTCTACCACTGAACCACCGACGCACACTCTCGTGACTGAGAAAGTAGTCATTATCATAATTACATTTCTATTCCATTGCTGCAGCTTGTTCTATGGGATATTTTGTCACGTAAACATAATATGTTCGTGGTATAAGCGGATTAATGTGTTGTAATTAGGCATTCTACATAAAACATGAATCAAGTATTTTAATTTTCCTACAATTTAATACAAATCAACACTGAATTTCATCAAATTTAATGCCCCATAATTTGCAGTCATTTTATCAGTACAATAGAACTTGTAAGAACTTGACGATATTTTCTTACAATATAGAACGCTTTAATTTATTCGTGTACAGGTCACATCAAAATCAATGAGAATATTTTCGAATAACAATTAGCAACTGAGTAACTCTGCATTAATACTTCCCATTGATATTGCCATTTGATGAAATATTTATGCTCTTATTTCACAAATATATCGGTCAAAGGCTTCCCAAATAAATACATAATATCGAGATAAGGGTAGTGCAAAATTTGTTCAAATTTCCATGTAGCCTCTGCAATTTTTATTGTAATTTATATCAGACTTTCTGTTTGAGCCGAGGCAAAAATGTGAAAAACATGCGTCGGCCGGGAATCGAACCCGGGCCGCCCGCGTGGCAGGCGAGCATTCTACCACTGAACCACCGACGCACACTCTCGTGACTGAGAAAGTAGTCATTATCATAATTACATTTCTATTCCATTGCTGCAGCTTGTTCTATGGGATATTTTGTCACGTAAACATAATATGTTCGTGGTATAAGCGGATTAATGTGTTATAATGAGGCATTCTACATAAAGCATGAATCAAGTATTTTAATTTTCCTACAATTTAAAACAAATCAACACTGAATTTCATCAAATGTAATGCCGCATAATTTGCAGTCATTTTATCAGTACAATAGAACTTGTAAGAACTTGACGATATTTTCTTACACTATAGAACGCTTTAATTTATTCGTGTACAGGTCACATCAAAATCAATGAGAATATTTTCGAATAACAATTAGCAACTGAGTAACTCTGCATTAATACTTCCCATTGATATTGCCATTTGATGAAATATTTATGCTCTTATTTCACAAATATATCGGTCAAAGGCTTCCCAAATAAATACATAATATCGAGATAAGGGTAGTGCAAAATTTGTTCAAATTTCCATGTAGCCTCTGCAATTTTTATTGTAATTTATATCAGACTTTCTGTTTGAGCCGAGGCAAAAATGTGAAAAACATGCGTCGGCCGGGAATCGAACCCGGGCCGCCCGCGTGGCAGGCGAGCATTCTACCACTGAACCACCGACGCACACTCTCGTGACTGAGAAAGTAGTCATTATCATAATTACATTTCTATTCCATTGCTGCAGCTTGTTCTATGGGATATTTTGTCACGTAAACATAATATGTTCGTGGTATAAGCGGATTAATGTGTTATAATGAGGCATTCTACATAAAGCATGAATCAAGTATTTTAATTTTCCTACAATTTAAAACAAATCAACACTGAATTTCATCAAATGTAATGCCGCATAATTTGCAGTCATTTTATCAGTACAATAGAACTTGTAAGAACTTGACGATATTTTCTTACAATATAGAACGCTTTAATTTATTCGTGTACAGGTCACATCAAAATCAATGAGAATATTTTCGAATAACAATTAGCAACTGAGTAACTCTGCATTAATACTTCCCATTGATATTGCCATTTGATGAAATATTTATGCTCTTATTTCACAAATATATCGGTCAAAGGCTTCCCAAATAAATACATAATATCGAGATAAGAGTAGTGCAAAATTTGTTCAAATTTCCATGTAGCCTCTGCAATTTTTATTGTAATTTATATCAGACTTTCTGTTTGAGCCGAGGCAAAAATGTGAAAAACATGCGTCGGCCGGGAATCGAACCCGGGCCGCCCGCGTGGCAGGCGAGCATTCTACCACTGAACCACCGACGCACACTCTCGTGACTGAGAAAGTAGTCATTATCATAATTACATTTCTATTCCATTGCTGCAGCTTGTTCTATGGGATATTTTGTCACGTAAACATAATATGTTCGTGGTATAAGCGGATTAATGTGTTATAATGAGGCATTCTACATAAAGCATGAATCAAGTATTTTAATTTTCCTACAATTTAAAACAAATCAACACTGAATTTCATCAAATGTAATGCCGCATAATTTGCAGTCATTTTATCAGTACAATAGAACTTGTAAGAACTTGACGATATTTTCTTACAATATAGAACGCTTTAATTTATTCGTGTACAGGTCACATCAAAATCAATGAGAATATTTTCGAATAACAATTAGCAACTGAGTAACTCTCCATTAATTACTTCCCATTGATATTGCCATTTGATGAAATATTTATGCTCTTATTTCACAAATATATCGGTCAAAGGCTTCCCAAATAAATACATAATATCGAGATAAGGGTAGTGCAAAATTTGTTCAAATTTCCATGTAGCCTCTGCAATTTTTATTGTAATTTATATCAGACTTTCTGTTTGAGCCGAGGCAAAAATGTGAAAAACATGCGTCGGCCGGGAATCGAACCCGGGCCGCCCGCGTGGCAGGCGAGCATTCTACCACTGAACCACCGACGCACACTCTCGTGACTGAGAAAGTAGTCATTATCATAATTACATTTCTATTCCATTGCTGCAGCTTGTTCTATGGGATATTTTGTCACGTAAACATAATATGTTCGTGGTATAAGCGGATTAATGTGTTATAATTAGGCATTCTACATAAAACATGAATCAAGTATTTTAATTTTCCTACAATTTAATACAAATCAACACTGAATTTCATCAAATTTAATGCCCCATAATTTGCAGTCATTTTATCAGTACAATAGAACTTGTAAGAACTTGACGATATTTTCTTACAATATAGAACGCTTTAATTTATTCGTGTACAGGTCACATCAAAATCAATGAGAATATTTTCGAATAACAATTAGCAACTGAGTAACTCTGCATTAATACTTCCCATTGATATTGCCATTTGATGAAATATTTATGCTCTTATTTCACAAATATATCGGTCAAAGGCTTCCCAAATAAATACATAATATCGAGATAAGGGTAGTGCAAAATTTGTTCAAATTTCCATGTAGCCTCTGCAATTTTTATTGTAATTTATATCAGACTTTCTGTTTGAGCCGAGGCAAAAATGTGAAAAACATGCGTCGGCCGGGAATCGAACCCGGGCCGCCCGCGTGGCAGGCGAGCATTCTACCACTGAACCACCGACGCACACTCTCGTGACTGAGAAAGTAGTCATTATCATAATTACATTTCTATTCCATTGCTGCAGCTTGTTCTATGGGATATTTTGTCACGTAAACATAATATGTTCGTGGTATAAGCGGATTAATGTGTTATAATGAGGCATTCTACATAAAGCATGAATCAAGTATTTTAATTTTCCTACAATTTAAAACAAATCAACACTGAATTTCATCAAATGTAATGCCGCATAATTTGCAGTCATTTTATCAGTACAATAGAACTTGTAAGAACTTGACGATATTTTCTTACAATATAGAACGCTTTAATTTATTCGTGTACAGGTCACATCAAAATCAATGAGAATATTTTCGAATAACAATTAGCAACTGAGTAACTCTGCATTAATACTTCCCATTGATATTGCCATTTGATGAAATATTTATGCTCTTATTTCACAAATATATCGGTCAAAGGCTTCCTAAATAAATACATAATATCGAGATAAGGGTAGTGCAAAATTTGTTCAAATTTCTATGTAGCCTCTGCAATTTTTATTGTAATTTATATCAGACTTTCTGTTTGAGTCGAGGCAAAAATGTGAAAAACATGCGTCGGCCGGGAATCGAACCCGGGCCGCCCGCGTGGCAGGCGAGCATTCTACCACTGAACCACCGACGCACACTCCCGTGACTGAGAAATTAGTCATAAGGATAATTATATTTCTATTCCATTACTACAGCTTCTTCTATGGGATATTTTGTCACGTAAACATAATATGTTCATGGTATACGCGGATTAATTTGTTATAATTAGGCATTTTACATAAAACATGAATCAAGTATTTTAATTTTCCTACAATTTAATACAAATCAACACTGAGTTTCATTAAATTTAATGCCCCATAATTTGTAGTCATTTTAACAGTACCATAGAACTTGTAAGAAATTGACGATTTTTTCTTACAATATAGAACGCTTTAATTTATTCGTGTACAGGTCACATCAAAATCAATGAGAATATTTTCGAATAACAATTAGCAATTGAGTAACTCTCCATTAATACTTCCCATTCATATTGCCATTTGATGAAATATTTATGCTCGTATTTCACAAATATAACGGTCAAAGGCTTCCTAAATAAATGCATAATATCGAGATAAGGGTAGTGCAAAATTTGTTCAAGTTTCTACGTAGCTTCTGCAATTTTTATTGTAATTTATATCAGACTATCTGTTTGAGTCGAGGCAAAAATGTGAAAAAATGCGTTGGCCGGGAATCGAACCCGGGCCGTCCGCGTGGCAGCCGAGCATTCTACCACTGAACCACCGACGCACACACACGTGACTGAGAAAGTAGTCATTATCATAATTACACTTCTATTCCATTGCAACAGCTTGTTCTGTGGGATATTTTGTCACGTAAACATAATATGTTCATGGTATAAGCGAATTAATGTGTTATAATTAGGCATTATACATAAAACATGAATCAAGTATTTTAATTTTCCTACAATTTAAAACAAATCAACACTGAATTTCATCAAATGAGATGCCCCTAATTTGCAGTCATTTTATCAATACAATAGAACTTGTAAGAGCTTGACGATTTTTTCTTGCAATATAGAACGCTTTAATTTATTCGTGTACAGGTCACATCAAAATCAATGAGAATATTTTCGAATAACAATTAGCAATTGAGTAACTCTCCATTAATACTTCCCATTCATATTGCCATTTGATGAAATATTTATGCTCGTATTTCACAAATATATCGGTCAAAGGCTTCCTAAATAAATACATAATATCGAGATAAAGGTAGTGCAAAATTTGTTCAAATTTCTATGTAGCCTCTGAAATTTTTATTGTAATTTATATCGGACTATCTATTTTGAGTCGAGGCAAAAATGAGAAAAACATGCGTTGACCGGGAATCAAACCCGGGCCGTCCGCGTGGCAGGCGAGCATTCTACCACTGAACCACCGACGCACACTCCCGTGACTGAGAAATTAGTCATAAGGATAATTATATTTCTATTCCATTACTACAGCTTCTTCTATGGGATATTTTGTCACGTAAACATAATATGTTCATGGTATACGCGGATTAATTTGTTATAATTAGGCATTTTACATAAAACATGAATCAAGTATTTTAATTTTCCTACAATTTAAAACAAATCAACACTGAATTTCATCAAATGTAATGCCCCATAATTTGCAGTCATTTTATCAGTACAATAGAACTTGTAAGAGCTTGACGATTTTTTCTTACAATATAGAACGCTTTAATTTATTCGTGTACAGGTCACATCAAAATCAATGAGAATATTTTCGAATAACAATTAGCAATTGAGTAACTCTCCATTAATACTTCCCATTCATATTGCCATTTGATGAAATATTTATGCTCGTATTTCACAAATATATCGGTCAAAGGCTTCCTAAATAAATACATAATATCGAGATAAGTGTAGTGCAAAATTTGTTCAAATTTCTATGTAGCCTCTGCAATTTTTATTGTAATTTATATCAGACTATCTGTTTGAGTCGAGGCAAAAATGTGAAAAACATGCGTCGGCCGGGAATCAAACCCGGGCCGTCCGCGTGGCAGGCGAGCATTCTACCACTGAACCACCGACGCACACTCCCGTGACTGAGAAATTAGTCATAAGGATAATTATATTTCTATTCCATTGCTGCAGCTTGTTCTATGGGATATTTTGTCACGTAAACATAATATGTTCATGGTATACGCGGATTAATTTGTTATAATTAGGCATTTTACATAAAACATGAATCAAGTATTTTAATTTTCCTACAATTTAATACAAATCAACACTGAGTTTCATCAAATTTAATGCCCCATAATTTGCAGTCATTTTATCAGTACAATAGAACTTGTAAGAACTTGACGATTTTTTCTTACAATATAGAACGCTTTAATTTATTCGTGTACAGGTCACATCAAAATCAATGAGAATATTTTCGAATAACAATTAGCAACTGAGTAACTCTCCATTAATACTTCCCATTCATATTGCCATTTGATGAAATATTTATGCTCGTATTTCACAAATATATCGGTCAAAGGCTTCCTAAATAAATACATAATATCGAGATAAGGGTAGTGCAAAATTTGTTCAAATTTCTATGTAGCCTCTGCAATTTTTATTGTAATTTATATCAGACTATCTGTTTGAGTCGAGGCAAAAATGTGAAAAACATGCGTCGGCCGGGAATCGAACCCGGGCCGTCCGCGTGGCAGGCGAGCATTCTACCACTGAACCACCGACGCACACTCCCGTGACTGAGAAATTAGTCATAAGGATAATTATATTTCTATTCCATTCATACAGCTTCTTCTATGGGATATTTTGTCACGTAAACATAATATGTTCATGGTATACGCGGATTAATTTGTTATAATTAGGCATTTTACATAAAACATGAATCAAGTATTTTAATTTTCCTACAATTTAATACAAATCAACACTGAGTTTCATTAAATTTAATGCCCCATAATTTGTAGTCATTTTAACAGTACCATAGAACTTGTAAGAAATTGACGATTTTTTCTTACAATATAGAACGCTTTAATTTATTCGTGTACAGGTCACATCAAAATCAATGAGAATATTTTCGAATAACAATTAGCAATTGAGTAACTCTCCATTAATACTTCCCATTCATATTGCCATTTGATGAAATATTTATGCTCGTATTTCACAAATATAACGGTCAAAGGCTTCCTAAATAAATGCATAATATCGAGATAAGGGTAGTGCAAAATTTGTTCAAGTTTCTACGTAGCTTCTGCAATTTTTATTGTAATTTATATCAGACTATCTGTTTGAGTCGAGGCAAAAATGTGAAAAACATGCGTTGGCCGGGAATCGAACCCGGGCCGTCCGTTTGGAAGGCGAGCATTCTACCACTGAACCAACGACGCACAATCCCGTGACTGAGAAATTAGTCATTATCATAATTACATTTCTATTCCATTGCTGCAGCTTGTTCTATGGGATATTTTGTCACGTAAACATAATATGTTCATGGTATAAGCGAATTAATTTGTTATAATTAGGCATTTTACATAAAACATGAATCAAGTATTTTAATTTTCCTACAATTTAAAACAAATCAACACTGAATTTCATCAAATGTAATGCCCCATAATTTGCAGTCATTTTATCAGTACAATAGAACTTGTAAGAACTTGACGATTTTTTCTTACAATATAGAACGCTTTAATTTATTCGTGTACAGGTCACATCAAAATCAATGAGAATATTTTCGAATAACAATTAGCAATTGAGTAACTCTCCATTAATACTTCCCATTCATATTGCCATTTGATGAAATATTTATGCTCGTATTTCACAAATATATCGGTCAAAGGCTTCCTAAATAAATACATAATATCGAGATAAGGGTAGTGCAAAATTTGTTCAAATTTCTATGTAGCCTCTGCAATTTTTATTGTAATTTATATCAGACTATCTGTTTGAGTCGAGGCAAAAATGTGAAAAACATGCGTTGGCCGGGAATCGAACCCGGGCCGTCCGTTTGGAAGGCGAGCATTCTACCACTGAACCAACGACGCACAATCCCGTGACTGAGAAATTAGTCATAAGGACAATTATATTTCTATTCCATTACTACAGCTTCTTCTATGGGATATTTTGTCACGTAAACATAATATGTTCATGGTATACGCGGATTAATTTGTTATAATTAGGCATTTTACATAAAACATGAATCAAGTATTTTAATTTTCCTACAATTTAATACAAATCAACACTGAGTTTCATCAAATTTAATGCCCCATAATTTGCAGTCATTTTATCAGTACAATAGAACTTGTAAGAACTTGACGATTTATTCTTACAATATAGAACGCTTTAATTTATTCGTGTACAGGTCACATCAAAATCAATGAGAATATTTTCGAATAACAATTAGCAATTGAGTAACTCTCCATTAATACTTCCCATTCATATTGCCATTTGATGAAATATTTATGCTCGTATTTCACAAATATATCGGTCAAAGGCTTCCTAAATAAATACATAATATCGAGATAAGGGTAGTGCAAAATTTGTTCAAATTTCTATGTAGCCTCTGCAATTTTTATTGTAATTTATATCAGACTATCTGTTTGAGCCGAGGCAAAAATGTGAAAAACATGCGTCGGCCGGGAATCGAACCCGGGCCGCCCGCGTGGCAGGCGAGCATTCTACCACTGAACCACCGACGCACACTATCGTGACTGAGAAATTAGTCATTAGGATAATTATATTTCTATTCCATTACTACAGCTTTTTCTATGGGATATTTTGTCACGTAAACGTAATATGTTCATGGTATACGCGGATTAATTTGTTATAATTAGGCATTTTACATAAAACATGAATCAAGTATTTTAATTTTCCTACAATTTAATACAAATCAACACTGAGTTTCATCAAATTTAATGCCCCATAATTTGTAGTCATTTTATCAGTACAATAGAACTTGTAAGAACTTGACGATTTATTCTTACAATATAGAACGCTTTAATTTATTCGTGTACAGGTCACATCAAAATCAATGAGAATATTTTCGAATAACAATTAGCAATTGAGTAACTCTCCATTAATACTTCCCATTCATATTGCCATTTGATGAAATATTTATGCTCTTATTTCACAAATATATCGGTCAAAGGCTTCCTAAATAAATACATAATATCGAGATAAGTGTAGTGCAAAATTTGTTCAAATTTCTATGTAGCCTCTGCAATTTTTATTGTAATTTATATCAGACTATCTGTTTGAGCCGAGGCAAAAATGTGAAAAACATGCGTCGGCCGGGAATCGAACCCGGGCCGCCCGCGTGGCAGGCGAGCATTCTACCACTGAACCACCGACGCACACTCTCGTGACTGAGAAAGTAGTCATTATCATAATTACATTTCTATTCCATTGCTGCAGCTTGTTCTATGGGATATTTTGTCACGTAAACATAATATGTTCGTGGTATAAGCGGATTAATGTGTTATAATTTTGCATACTACATAAAACATGAATCAAGTATTTTAATTTTCCTACAATTTAATACAAATCAACACTGAATTTCATCAAATTTAATGCCCCATAATTTGCAGTCATTTTATCAGTACAATAGAACTTGTAAGAACTTGACGATATTTTCTTACAATATAGAACGCTTTAATTTATTCGTGTACAGGTCACATCAAAATCAATGAGAATATTTTCGAATAACAATTAGCAACTGAGTAACTCTCCATTAATACTTCCCATTGATATTGCCATTTGATGAAATATTTATGCTCTTATTTCACAAATATATCGGTCAAAGGCTTCCCAAATAAATACATAATATCGAGATAAGGGTAGTGCAAAATTTGTTCAAATTTCCATGTAGCCTCTGCAATTTTTATTGTAATTTATATCAGACTTTCTGTTTGAGCCGAGGCAAAAATGTGAAAAACATGCGTCGGCCGGGAATCGAACCCGGGCCGCCCGCGTGGCAGGCGAGCATTCTACCACTGAACCACCGACGCACACTCTCGTGACTGAGAAAGTAGTCATTATCATAATTACATTTCTATTCCATTGCTGCAGCTTGTTCTATGGGATATTTTGTCACGTAAACATAATATGTTCGTGGTATAAGCGGATTAATGTGTTATAATGAGGCATTCTACATAAAGCATGAATCAAGTATTTTAATTTTCCTACAATTTAAAACAAATCAACACTGAATTTCATCAAATGTAATGCCCCATAATTTGCAGTCATTTTATCAGTACAATAGAACTTGTAAGAACTTGACGATATTTTCTTACAATATAGAACGCTTTAATTTATTCGTGTACAGGTCACATCAAAATCAATGAGAATATTTTCGAATAACAATTAGCAACTGAGTAACTCTGCATTAATACTTCCCATTGATATTGCCATTTGATGAAATATTTATGCTCTTATTTCACAAATATATCGGTCAAAGGCTTCCCAAATAAATACATAATATCGAGATAAGGGTAGTGCAAAATTTGTTCAAATTTCCATGTAGCCTCTGCAATTTTTATTGTAATTTATATCAGACTTTCTGTTTGAGCCGAGGCAAAAATGTGAAAAACATGCGTCGGCCGGGAATCGAACCCGGGCCGCCCGCGTGGCAGGCGAGCATTCTACCACTGAACCACCGACGCACACTCTCGTGACTGAGAAAGTAGTCATTATCATAATTACATTTCTATTCCATTGCTGCAGCTTGTTCTATGGGATATTTTGTCACGTAAACATAATATGTTCGTGGTATAAGCGGATTAATGTGTTATAATTAGGCATTCTACATAAAACATGAATCAAGTATTTTAATTTTCCTACAATTTAATACAAATCAACACTGAATTTCATCAAATGTAATGCCCCATAATTTGCAGTCATTTTATCAGTACAATAGAACTTGTAAGAACTTGACGATTTTTTCTTACAATATAGAACGCTTTAATTTATTCGTGTACAGGTCACATCAAAATCAATGAGAATATTTTCGAATAACAATTAGCAACTGAGTAACTCTGCATTAATACTTCCCATTGATATTGCCATTTGATGAAATATTTATGCTCTTATTTCACAAATATATCGGTCAAAGGCTTCCCAAATAAATACATAATATCGAGATAAGTGTAGTGCAAAATTTGTTCAAATTTCCATGTAGCCTCTGCAATTTTTATTGTAATTTATATCAGACTTTCTGTTTGAGCCGAGGCAAAAATGTGAAAAACATGCGTCGGCCGGGAATCGAACCCGGGCCGCCCGCGTGGCAGGCGAGCATTCTACCACTGAACCACCGACGCACACTCTCGTGACTGAGAAAGTAGTCATTATCATAATTACATTTCTATTCCATTGCTGCAGCTTGTTCTATGGGATATTTTGTCACGTAAACATAATATGTTCGTGGTATAAGCGGATTAATGTGTTATAATGAGGCATTCTACATAAAGCATGAATCAAGTATTTTAATTTTCCTACAATTTAAAACAAATCAACACTGAATTTCATCAAATGTAATGCCGCATAATTTGCAGTCATTTTATCAGTACAATAGAACTTGTAAGAACTTGACGATATTTTCTTACAATATAGAACGCTTTAATTTATTCGTGTACAGGTCACATCAAAATCAATGAGAATATTTTCGAATAACAATTAGCAACTGAGTAACTCTGCATTAATACTTCCCATTGATATTGCCATTTGATGAAATATTTATGCTCTTATTTCACAAATATATCGGTCAAAGGCTTCCCAAATAAATACATAATATCGAGATAAGGGTAGTGCAAAATTTGTTCAAATTTCCATGTAGCCTCTGCAATTTTTATTGTAATTTATATCAGACTTTCTGTTTGAGCCGAGGCAAAAATGTGAAAAACATGCGTCGGCCGGGAATCGAACCCGGGCCGCCCGCGTGGCAGGCGAGCATTCTACCACTGAACCACCGACGCACACTCTCGTGACTGAGAAAGTAGTCATTATCATAATTACATTTCTATTCCATTGCTGCAGCTTGTTCTATGGGATATTTTGTCACGTAAACATAATATGTTCGTGGTATAAGCGGATTAATGTGTTATAATTAGGCATTCTACATAAAGCATGAATCAAGTATTTTAATTTTCCTACAATTTAATACAAATCAACACTGAATTTCATCAAATGTAATGCCGCATAATTTGCAGTCATTTTATCAGTACAATAGAACTTGTAAGAACTTGACGATATTTTCTTACAATATAGAACGCTTTAATTTATTCGTGTACAGGTCACATCAAAATCAATGAGAATATTTTCGAATAACAATTAGCAACTGAGTAACTCTGCATTAATACTTCCCATTGATATTGCCATTTGATGAAATATTTATGCTCTTATTTCACAAATATATCGGTCAAAGGCTTCCCAAATAAATACATAATATCGAGATAAGGGTAGTGCAAAATTTGTTCAAATTTCCATGTAGCCTCTGCAATTTTTATTGTAATTTATATCAGACTTTCTGTTTGAGCCGAGGCAAAAATGTGAAAAACATGCGTCGGCCGGGAATCGAACCCGGGCCGCCCGCGTGGCAGGCGAGCATTCTACCACTGAACCACCGACGCACACTCTCGTGACTGAGAAAGTAGTCATTATCATAATTACATTTCTATTCCATTGCTGCAGCTTGTTCTATGGGATATTTTGTCACGTAAACATAATATGTTCGTGGTATAAGCGGATTAATGTGTTATAATGAGGCATTCTACATAAAGCATGAATCAAGTATTTTAATTTTCCTACAATTTAAAACAAATCAACACTGAATTTCATCAAATGTAATGCCGCATAATTTGCAGTCATTTTATCAGTACAATAGAACTTGTAAGAACTTGACGATATTTTCTTACAATATAGAACGCTTTAATTTATTCGTGTACAGGTCACATCAAAATCAATGAGAATATTTTCGAATAACAATTAGCAACTGAGTAACTCTGCATTAATACTTCCCATTGATATTGCCATTTGATGAAATATTTATGCTCTTATTTCACAAATATATCGGTCAAAGGCTTCCCAAATAAATACATAATATCGAGATAAGGGTAGTGCAAAATTTGTTCAAATTTCCATGTAGCCTCTGCAATTTTTATTGTAATTTATATCAGACTTTCTGTTTGAGCCGAGGCAAAAATGTGAAAAACATGCGTCGGCCGGGAATCGAACCCGGGCCGCCCGCGTGGCAGGCGAGCATTCTACCACTGAACCACCGACGCACACTCTCGTGACTGAGAAAGTAGTCATTATCATAATTACATTTCTATTCCATTGCTGCAGCTTGTTCTATGGGATATTTTGTCACGTAAACATAATATGTTCGTGGTATAAGCGGATTAATGTGTTGTAATTAGGCATTCTACATAAAACATGAATCAAGTATTTTAATTTTCCTACAATTTAATACAAATCAACACTGAATTTCATCAAATTTAATGCCCCATAATTTGCAGTCATTTTATCAGTACAATAGAACTTGTAAGAACTTGACGATATTTTCTTACAATATAGAACGCTTTAATTTATTCGTGTACAGGTCACATCAAAATCAATGAGAATATTTTCGAATAACAATTAGCAACTGAGTAACTCTGCATTAATACTTCCCATTGATATTGCCATTTGATGAAATATTTATGCTCTTATTTCACAAATATATCGGTCAAAGGCTTCCCAAATAAATACATAATATCGAGATAAGGGTAGTGCAAAATTTGTTCAAATTTCCATGTAGCCTCTGCAATTTTTATTGTAATTTATATCAGACTTTCTGTTTGAGCCGAGGCAAAAATGTGAAAAACATGCGTCGGCCGGGAATCGAACCCGGGCCGCCCGCGTGGCAGGCGAGCATTCTACCACTGAACCACCGACGCACACTCTCGTGACTGAGAAAGTAGTCATTATCATAATTACATTTCTATTCCATTGCTGCAGCTTGTTCTATGGGATATTTTGTCACGTAAACATAATATGTTCGTGGTATAAGCGGATTAATGTGTTATAATGAGGCATTCTACATAAAGCATGAATCAAGTATTTTAATTTTCCTACAATTTAAAACAAATCAACACTGAATTTCATCAAATGTAATGCCGCATAATTTGCAGTCATTTTATCAGTACAATAGAACTTGTAAGAACTTGACGATATTTTCTTACAATATAGAACGCTTTAATTTATTCGTGTACAGGTCACATCAAAATCAATGAGAATATTTTCGAATAACAATTAGCAACTGAGTAACTCTGCATTAATACTTCCCATTGATATTGCCATTTGATGAAATATTTATGCTCTTATTTCACAAATATATCGGTCAAAGGCTTCCCAAATAAATACATAATATCGAGATAAGGGTAGTGCAAAATTTGTTCAAATTTCCATGTAGCCTCTGCAATTTTTATTGTAATTTATATCAGACTTTCTGTTTGAGCCGAGGCAAAAATGTGAAAAACATGCGTCGGCCGGGAATCGAACCCGGGCCGCCCGCGTGGCAGGCGAGCATTCTACCACTGAACCACCGACGCACACTCTCGTGACTGAGAAAGTAGTCATTATCATAATTACATTTCTATTCCATTGCTGCAGCTTGTTCTATGGGATATTTTGTCACGTAAACATAATATGTTCGTGGTATAAGCGGATTAATGTGTTATAATGAGGCATTCTACATAAAGCATGAATCAAGTATTTTAATTTTCCTACAATTTAAAACAAATCAACACTGAATTTCATCAAATGTAATGCCCCATAATTTGCAGTCATTTTATCAGTACAATAGAACTTGTAAGAACTTGACGATATTTTCTTACAATATAGAACGCTTTAATTTATTCGTGTACAGGTCACATCAAAATCAATGAGAATATTTTCGAATAACAATTAGCAACTGAGTAACTCTGCATTAATACTTCCCATTGATATTGCCATTTGATGAAATATTTATGCTCTTATTTCACAAATATATCGGTCAAAGGCTTCCCAAATAAATACATAATATCGAGATAAGGGTAGTGCAAAATTTGTTCAAATTTCCATGTAGCCTCTGCAATTTTTATTGTAATTTATATCAGACTTTCTGTTTGAGCCGAGGCAAAAATGTGAAAAACATGCGTCGGCCGGGAATCGAACCCGGGCCGCCCGCGTGGCAGGCGAGCATTCTACCACTGAACCACCGACGCACACTCTCGTGACTGAGAAAGTAGTCATTATCATAATTACATTTCTATTCCATTGCTGCAGCTTGTTCTATGGGATATTTTGTCACGTAAACATAATATGTTCGTGGTATAAGCGGATTAATGTGTTATAATGAGGCATTCTACATAAAGCATGAATCAAGTATTTTAATTTTCCTACAATTTAAAACAAATCAACACTGAATTTCATCAAATGTAATGCCGCATAATTTGCAGTCATTTTATCAGTACAATAGAACTTGTAAGAACTTGACGATATTTTCTTACAATATAGAACGCTTTAATTTATTCGTGTACAGGTCACATCAAAATCAATGAGAATATTTTCGAATAACAATTAGCAACTGAGTAACTCTGCATTAATTCTTCCCATTGATATTGCCATTTGATGAAATATTTATGCTCTTATTTCACAAATATATCGGTCAAAGGCTTCCCAAATAAATACATAATATCGAGATAAGAGTAGTGCAAAATTTGTTCAAATTTCCATGTAGCCTCTGCAATTTTTATTGTAATTTATATCAGACTTTCTGTTTGAGCCGAGGCAAAAATGTGAAAAACATGCGTCGGCCGGGAATCGAACCCGGGCCGCCCGCGTGGCAGGCGAGCATTCTACCACTGAACCACCGACGCACACTCTCGTGACTGAGAAAGTAGTCATTATCATAATTACATTTCTATTCCATTGCTGCAGCTTGTTCTATGGGATATTTTGTCACGTAAACATAATATGTTCGTGGTATAAGCGGATTAATGTGTTATAATGAGGCATTCTACATAAAGCATGAATCAAGTATTTTAATTTTCCTACAATTTAAAACAAATCAACACTGAATTTCATCAAATGTAATGCCGCATAATTTGCAGTCATTTTATCAGTACAATAGAACTTGTAAGAACTTGACGATATTTTCTTACAATATAGAACGCTTTAATTTATTCGTGTACAGGTCACATCAAAATCAATGAGAATATTTTCGAATAACAATTAGCAACTGAGTAACTCTGCATTAATACTTCCCATTGATATTGCCATTTGATGAAATATTTATGCTCTTATTTCACAAATATATCGGTCAAAGGCTTCCCAAATAAATACATAATATCGAGATAAGGGTAGTGCAAAATTTGTTCAAATTTCCATGTAGCCTCTGCAATTTTTATTGTAATTTATATCAGACTTTCTGTTTGAGCCGAGGCAAAAATGTGAAAAACATGCGTCGGCCGGGAATCGAACCCGGGCCGCCCGCGTGGCAGGCGAGCATTCTACCACTGAACCACCGACGCACACTCTCGTGACTGAGAAAGTAGTCATTATCATAATTACATTTCTATTCCATTGCTGCAGCTTGTTCTATGGGATATTTTGTCACGTAAACATAATATGTTCGTGGTATAAGCGGATTAATGTGTTATAATGAGGCATTCTACATAAAGCATGAATCAAGTATTTTAATTTTCCTACAATTTAAAACAAATCAACACTGAATTTCATCAAATGTAATGCCGCATAATTTGCAGTCATTTTATCAGTACAATAGAACTTGTAAGAACTTGACGATATTTTCTTACAATATAGAACGCTTTAATTTATTCGTGTACAGGTCACATCAAAATCAATGAGAATATTTTCGAATAACAATTAGCAACTGAGTAACTCTGCATTAATACTTCCCATTGATATTGCCATTTGATGAAATATTTATGCTCTTATTTCACAAATATATCGGTCAAAGGCTTCCCAAATAAATACATAATATCGAGATAAGGGTAGTGCAAAATTTGTTCAAATTTCCATGTAGCCTCTGCAATTTTTATTGTAATTTATATCAGACTTTCTGTTTGAGCCGAGGCAAAAATGTGAAAAACATGCGTCGGCCGGGAATCGAACCCGGGCCGCCCGCGTGGCAGGCGAGCATTCTACCACTGAACCACCGACGCACACTCTCGTGACTGAGAAAGTAGTCATTATCATAATTACATTTCTATTCCATTGCTGCAGCTTGTTCTATGGGATATTTTGTCACGTAAACATAATATGTTCGTGGTATAAGCGGATTAATGTGTTATAATGAGGCATTCTACATAAAGCATGAATCAAGTATTTTAATTTTCCTACAATTTAAAACAAATCAACACTGAATTTCATCAAATGTAATGCCGCATAATTTGCAGTCATTTTATCAGTACAATAGAACTTGTAAGAACTTGACGATATTTTCTTACAATATAGAACGCTTTAATTTATTCGTGTACAGGTCACATCAAAATCAATGAGAATATTTTCGAATAACAATTAGCAACTGAGTAACTCTGCATTAATACTTCCCATTGATATTGCCATTTGATGAAATATTTATGCTCTTATTTCACAAATATATCGGTCAAAGGCTTCCCAAATAAATACATAATATCGAGATAAGGGTAGTGCAAAATTTGTTCAAATTTCCATGTAGCCTCTGCAATTTTTATTGTAATTTATATCAGACTTTCTGTTTGAGCCGAGGCAAAAATGTGAAAAACATGCGTCGGCCGGGAATCGAACCCGGGCCGCCCGCGTGGCAGGCGAGCATTCTACCACTGAACCACCGACGCACACTCTCGTGACTGAGAAAGTAGTCATTATCATAATTACATTTCTATTCCATTGCTGCAGCTTGTTCTATGGGATATTTTGTCACGTAAACATAATATGTTCGTGGTATAAGCGGATTAATGTGTTATAATGAGGCATTCTACATAAAGCATGAATCAAGTATTTTAATTTTCCTACAATTTAAAACAAATCAACACTGAATTTCATCAAATGTAATGCCGCATAATTTGCAGTCATTTTATCAGTACAATAGAACTTGTAAGAACTTGACGATATTTTCTTACAATATAGAACGCTTTAATTTATTCGTGTACAGGTCACATCAAAATCAATGAGAATATTTTCGAATAACAATTAGCAACTGAGTAACTCTGCATTAATACTTCCCATTGATATTGCCATTTGATGAAATATTTATGCTCTTATTTCACAAATATATCGGTCAAAGGCTTCCCAAATAAATACATAATATCGAGATAAGGGTAGTGCAAAATTTGTTCAAATTTCCATGTAGCCTCTGCAATTTTTATTGTAATTTATATCAGACTTTCTGTTTGAGCCGAGGCAAAAATGTGAAAAACATGCGTCGGCCGGGAATCGAACCCGGGCCGCCCGCGTGGCAGGCGAGCATTCTACCACTGAACCACCGACGCACACTCTCGTGACTGAGAAAGTAGTCATTATCATAATTACATTTCTATTCCATTGCTGCAGCTTGTTCTATGGGATATTTTGTCACGTAAACATAATATGTTCGTGGTATAAGCGGATTAATGTGTTATAATGAGGCATTCTACATAAAGCATGAATCAAGTATTTTAATTTTCCTACAATTTAAAACAAATCAACACTGAATTTCATCAAATGTAATGCCGCATAATTTGCAGTCATTTTATCAGTACAATAGAACTTGTAAGAACTTGACGATATTTTCTTACAATATAGAACGCTTTAATTTATTCGTGTACAGGTCACATCAAAATCAATGAGAATATTTTCGAATAACAATTAGCAACTGAGTAACTCTGCATTAATACTTCCCATTGATATTGCCATTTGATGAAATATTTATGCTCTTATTTCACAAATATATCGGTCAAAGGCTTCCCAAATAAATACATAATATCGAGATAAGGGTAGTGCAAAATTTGTTCAAATTTCCATGTAGCCTCTGCAATTTTTATTGTAATTTATATCAGACTTTCTGTTTGAGCCGAGGCAAAAATGTGAAAAACATGCGTCGGCCGGGAATCGAACCCGGGCCGCCCGCGTGGCAGGCGAGCATTCTACCACTGAACCACCGACGCACACTCTCGTGACTGAGAAAGTAGTCATTATCATAATTACATTTCTATTCCATTGCTGCAGCTTGTTCTATGGGATATTTTGTCACGTAAACATAATATGTTCGTGGTATAAGCGGATTAATGTGTTATAATGAGGCATTCTACATAAAGCATGAATCAAGTATTTTAATTTTCCTACAATTTAAAACAAATCAACACTGAATTTCATCAAATGTAATGCCGCATAATTTGCAGTCATTTTATCAGTACAATAGAACTTGTAAGAACTTGACGATATTTTCTTACAATATAGAACGCTTTAATTTATTCGTGTACAGGTCACATCAAAATCAATGAGAATATTTTCGAATAACAATTAGCAACTGAGTAACTCTGCATTAATACTTCCCATTGATATTGCCATTTGATGAAATATTTATGCTCTTATTTCACAAATATATCGGTCAAAGGCTTCCCAAATAAATACATAATATCGAGATAAGGGTAGTGCAAAATTTGTTCAAATTTCCATGTAGCCTCTGCAATTTTTATTGTAATTTATATCAGACTTTCTGTTTGAGCCGAGGCAAAAATGTGAAAAACATGCGTCGGCCGGGAATCGAACCCGGGCCGCCCGCGTGGCAGGCGAGCATTCTACCACTGAACCACCGACGCACACTCTCGTGACTGAGAAAGTAGTCATTATCATAATTACATTTCTATTCCATTGCTGCAGCTTGTTCTATGGGATATTTTGTCACGTAAACATAATATGTTCGTGGTATAAGCGGATTAATGTGTTATAATTAGGCATTCTACATAAAACATGAATCAAGTATTTTAATTTTCCTACAATTTAATACAAATCAACACTGAATTTCATCAAATGTAATGCCCCATAATTTGCAGTCATTTTATCAGTACAATAGAACTTGTAAGAACTTGACGATATTTTCTTACAATATAGAACGCTTTAATTTATTCGTGTACAGGTCACATCAAAATCAATGAGAATATTTTCGAATAACAATTAGCAACTGAGTAACTCTGCATTAATACTTCCCATTGATATTGCCATTTGATGAAATATTTATGCTCTTATTTCACAAATATATCGGTCAAAGGCTTCCCAAATAAATACATAATATCGAGATAAGGGTAGTGCAAAATTTGTTCAAATTTCCATGTAGCCTCTGCAATTTTTATTGTAATTTATATCAGACTTTCTGTTTGAGCCGAGGCAAAAATGTGAAAAACATGCGTCGGCCGGGAATCGAACCCGGGCCGCCCGCGTGGCAGGCGAGCATTCTACCACTGAACCACCGACGCACACTCTCGTGACTGAGAAAGTAGTCATTATCATAATTACATTTCTATTCCATTGCTGCAGCTTGTTCTATGGGATATTTTGTCACGTAAACATAATATGTTCGTGGTATAAGCGGATTAATGTGTTATAATGAGGCATTCTACATAAAGCATGAATCAAGTATTTTAATTTTCCTACAATTTAAAACAAATCAACACTGAATTTCATCAAATGTAATGCCGCATAATTTGCAGTCATTTTATCAGTACAATAGAACTTGTAAGAACTTGACGATATTTTCTTACAATATAGAACGCTTTAATTTATTCGTGTACAGGTCACATCAAAATCAATGAGAATATTTTCGAATAACAATTAGCAACTGAGTAACTCTGCATTAATACTTCCCATTGATATTGCCATTTGATGAAATATTTATGCTCTTATTTCACAAATATATCGGTCAAAGGCTTCCCAAATAAATACATAATATCGAGATAAGGGTAGTGCAAAATTTGTTCAAATTTCCATGTAGCCTCTGCAATTTTTATTGTAATTTATATCAGACTTTCTGTTTGAGCCGAGGCAAAAATGTGAAAAACATGCGTCGGCCGGGAATCGAACCCGGGCCGCCCGCGTGGCAGGCGAGCATTCTACCACTGAACCACCGACGCACACTCTCGTGACTGAGAAAGTAGTCATTATCATAATTACATTTCTATTCCATTGCTGCAGCTTGTTCTATGGGATATTTTGTCACGTAAACATAATATGTTCGTGGTATAAGCGGATTAATGTGTTATAATGAGGCATTCTACATAAAGCATGAATCAAGTATTTTAATTTTCCTACAATTTAAAACAAATCAACACTGAATTTCATCAAATGTAATGCCGCATAATTTGCAGTCATTTTATCAGTACAATAGAACTTGTAAGAACTTGACGATATTTTCTTACAATATAGAACGCTTTAATTTATTCGTGTACAGGTCACATCAAAATCAATGAGAATATTTTCGAATAACAATTAGCAACTGAGTAACTCTGCATTAATACTTCCCATTGATATTGCCATTTGATGAAATATTTATGCTCTTATTTCACAAATATATCGGTCAAAGGCTTCCCAAATAAATACATAATATCGAGATAAGGGTAGTGCAAAATTTGTTCAAATTTCCATGTAGCCTCTGCAATTTTTATTGTAATTTATATCAGACTTTCTGTTTGAGCCGAGGCAAAAATGTGAAAAACATGCGTCGGCCGGGAATCGAACCCGGGCCGCCCGCGTGGCAGGCGAGCATTCTACCACTGAACCACCGACGCACACTCTCGTGACTGAGAAAGTAGTCATTATCATAATTACATTTCTATTCCATTGCTGCAGCTTGTTCTATGGGATATTTTGTCACGTAAACATAATATGTTCGTGGTATAAGCGGATTAATGTGTTATAATGAGGCATTCTACATAAAGCATGAATCAAGTATTTTAATTTTCCTACAATTTAAAACAAATCAACACTGAATTTCATCAAATGTAATGCCGCATAATTTGCAGTCATTTTATCAGTACAATAGAACTTGTAAGAACTTGACGATATTTTCTTACAATATAGAACGCTTTAATTTATTCGTGTACAGGTCACATCAAAATCAATGAGAATATTTTCGAATAACAATTAGCAACTGAGTAACTCTGCATTAATACTTCCCATTGATATTGCCATTTGATGAAATATTTATGCTCTTATTTCACAAATATATCGGTCAAAGGCTTCCCAAATAAATACATAATATCGAGATAAGGGTAGTGCAAAATTTGTTCAAATTTCCATGTAGCCTCTGCAATTTTTATTGTAATTTATATCAGACTTTCTGTTTGAGCCGAGGCAAAAATGTGAAAAACATGCGTCGGCCGGGAATCGAACCCGGGCCGCCCGCGTGGCAGGCGAGCATTCTACCACTGAACCACCGACGCACACTCTCGTGACTGAGAAAGTAGTCATTATCATAATTACATTTCTATTCCATTGCTGCAGCTTGTTCTATGGGATATTTTGTCACGTAAACATAATATGTTCGTGGTATAAGCGGATTAATGTGTTATAATGAGGCATTCTACATAAAGCATGAATCAAGTATTTTAATTTTCCTACAATTTAAAACAAATCAACACTGAATTTCATCAAATGTAATGCCGCATAATTTGCAGTCATTTTATCAGTACAATAGAACTTGTAAGAACTTGACGATATTTTCTTACAATATAGAACGCTTTAATTTATTCGTGTACAGGTCACATCAAAATCAATGAGAATATTTTCGAATAACAATTAGCAACTGAGTAACTCTGCATTAATACTTCCCATTGATATTGCCATTTGATGAAATATTTATGCTCTTATTTCACAAATATATCGGTCAAAGGCTTCCCAAATAAATACATAATATCGAGATAAGGGTAGTGCAAAATTTGTTCAAATTTCCATGTAGCCTCTGCAATTTTTATTGTAATTTATATCAGACTTTCTGTTTGAGCCGAGGCAAAAATGTGAAAAACATGCGTCGGCCGGGAATCGAACCCGGGCCGCCCGCGTGGCAGGCGAGCATTCTACCACTGAACCACCGACGCACACTCTCGTGACTGAGAAAGTAGTCATTATCATAATTACATTTCTATTCCATTGCTGCAGCTTGTTCTATGGGATATTTTGTCACGTAAACATAATATGTTCGTGGTATAAGCGGATTAATGTGTTATAATGAGGCATTCTACATAAAGCATGAATCAAGTATTTTAATTTTCCTACAATTTAAAACAAATCAACACTGAATTTCATCAAATGTAATGCCGCATAATTTGCAGTCATTTTATCAGTACAATAGAACTTGTAAGAACTTGACGATATTTTCTTACAATATAGAACGCTTTAATTTATTCGTGTACAGGTCACATCAAAATCAATGAGAATATTTTCGAATAACAATTAGCAACTGAGTAACTCTGCATTAATACTTCCCATTGATATTGCCATTTGATGAAATATTTATGCTCTTATTTCACAAATATATCGGTCAAAGGCTTCCCAAATAAATACATAATATCGAGATAAGGGTAGTGCAAAATTTGTTCAAATTTCCATGTAGCCTCTGCAATTTTTATTGTAATTTATATCAGACTTTCTGTTTGAGCCGAGGCAAAAATGTGAAAAACATGCGTCGGCCGGGAATCGAACCCGGGCCGCCCGCGTGGCAGGCGAGCATTCTACCACTGAACCACCGACGCACACTCTCGTGACTGAGAAAGTAGTCATTATCATAATTACATTTCTATTCCATTGCTGCAGCTTGTTCTATGGGATATTTTGTCACGTAAACATAATATGTTCGTGGTATAAGCGGATTAATGTGTTATAATGAGGCATTCTACATAAAGCATGAATCAAGTATTTTAATTTTCCTACAATTTAAAACAAATCAACACTGAATTTCATCAAATGTAATGCCGCATAATTTGCAGTCATTTTATCAGTACAATAGAACTTGTAAGAACTTGACGATATTTTCTTACAATATAGAACGCTTTAATTTATTCGTGTACAGGTCACATCAAAATCAATGAGAATATTTTCGAATAACAATTAGCAACTGAGTAACTCTGCATTAATACTTCCCATTGATATTGCCATTTGATGAAATATTTATGCTCTTATTTCACAAATATATCGGTCAAAGGCTTCCCAAATAAATACATAATATCGAGATAAGGGTAGTGCAAAATTTGTTCAAATTTCCATGTAGCCTCTGCAATTTTTATTGTAATTTATATCAGACTTTCTGTTTGAGCCGAGGCAAAAATGTGAAAAACATGCGTCGGCCGGGAATCGAACCCGGGCCGCCCGCGTGGCAGGCGAGCATTCTACCACTGAACCACCGACGCACACTCTCGTGACTGAGAAAGTAGTCATTATCATAATTACATTTCTATTCCATTGCTGCAGCTTGTTCTATGGGATATTTTGTCACGTAAACATAATATGTTCGTGGTATAAGCGGATTAATGTGTTATAATGAGGCATTCTACATAAAGCATGAATCAAGTATTTTAATTTTCCTACAATTTAAAACAAATCAACACTGAATTTCATCAAATGTAATGCCGCATAATTTGCAGTCATTTTATCAGTACAATAGAACTTGTAAGAACTTGACGATATTTTCTTACAATATAGAACGCTTTAATTTATTCGTGTACAGGTCACATCAAAATCAATGAGAATATTTTCGAATAACAATTAGCAACTGAGTAACTCTGCATTAATACTTCCCATTGATATTGCCATTTGATGAAATATTTATGCTCTTATTTCACAAATATATCGGTCAAAGGCTTCCCAAATAAATACATAATATCGAGATAAGGGTAGTGCAAAATTTGTTCAAATTTCCATGTAGCCTCTGCAATTTTTATTGTAATTTATATCAGACTTTCTGTTTGAGCCGAGGCAAAAATGTGAAAAACATGCGTCGGCCGGGAATCGAACCCGGGCCGCCCGCGTGGCAGGCGAGCATTCTACCACTGAACCACCGACGCACACTCTCGTGACTGAGAAAGTAGTCATTATCATAATTACATTTCTATTCCATTGCTGCAGCTTGTTCTATGGGATATTTTGTCACGTAAACATAATATGTTCGTGGTATAAGCGGATTAATGTGTTATAATGAGGCATTCTACATAAAGCATGAATCAAGTATTTTAATTTTCCTACAATTTAAAACAAATCAACACTGAATTTCATCAAATGTAATGCCGCATAATTTGCAGTCATTTTATCAGTACAATAGAACTTGTAAGAACTTGACGATATTTTCTTACAATATAGAACGCTTTAATTTATTCGTGTACAGGTCACATCAAAATCAATGAGAATATTTTCGAATAACAATTAGCAACTGAGTAACTCTGCATTAATACTTCCCATTGATATTGCCATTTGATGAAATATTTATGCTCTTATTTCACAAATATATCGGTCAAAGGCTTCCCAAATAAATACATAATATCGAGATAAGGGTAGTGCAAAATTTGTTCAAATTTCCATGTAGCCTCTGCAATTTTTATTGTAATTTATATCAGACTTTCTGTTTGAGCCGAGGCAAAAATGTGAAAAACATGCGTCGGCCGGGAATCGAACCCGGGCCGCCCGCGTGGCAGGCGAGCATTCTACCACTGAACCACCGACGCACACTCTCGTGACTGAGAAAGTAGTCATTATCATAATTACATTTCTATTCCATTGCTGCAGCTTGTTCTATGGGATATTTTGTCACGTAAACATAATATGTTCGTGGTATAAGCGGATTAATGTGTTATAATGAGGCATTCTACATAAAGCATGAATCAAGTATTTTAATTTTCCTACAATTTAATACAAATCAACACTGAATTTCATCAAATGTAATGCCGCATAATTTGCAGTCATTTTATCAGTACAATAGAACTTGTAAGAACTTGACGATATTTTCTTACACTATAGAACGCTTTAATTTATTCGTGTACAGGTCACATCAAAATCAATGAGAATATTTTCGAATAACAATTAGCAACTGAGTAACTCTGCATTAATACTTCCCATTGATATTGCCATTTGATGAAATATTTATGCTCTTATTTCACAAATATATCGGTCAAAGGCTTCCCAAATAAATACATAATATCGAGATAAGGGTAGTGCAAAATTTGTTCAAATTTCCATGTAGCCTCTGCAATTTTTATTGTAATTTATATCAGACTTTCTGTTTGAGCCGAGGCAAAAATGTGAAAAACATGCGTCGGCCGGGAATCGAACCCGGGCCGCCCGCGTGGCAGGCGAGCATTCTACCACTGAACCACCGACGCACACTCTCGTGACTGAGAAAGTAGTCATTATCATAATTACATTTCTATTCCATTGCTGCAGCTTGTTCTATGGGATATTTTGTCACGTAAACATAATATGTTCGTGGTATAAGCGGATTAATGTGTTATAATGAGGCATTCTACATAAAGCATGAATCAAGTATTTTAATTTTCCTACAATTTAAAACAAATCAACACTGAATTTCATCAAATGTAATGCCGCATAATTTGCAGTCATTTTATCAGTACAATAGAACTTGTAAGAACTTGACGATATTTTCTTACACTATAGAACGCTTTAATTTATTCGTGTACAGGTCACATCAAAATCAATGAGAATATTTTCGAATAACAATTAGCAACTGAGTAACTCTGCATTAATACTTCCCATTGATATTGCCATTTGATGAAATATTTATGCTCTTATTTCACAAATATATCGGTCAAAGGCTTCCCAAATAAATACATAATATCGAGATAAGAGTAGTGCAAAATTTGTTCAAATTTCCATGTAGCCTCTGCAATTTTTATTGTAATTTATATCAGACTTTCTGTTTGAGCCGAGGCAAAAATGTGAAAAACATGCGTCGGCCGGGAATCGAACCCGGGCCGCCCGCGTGGCAGGCGAGCATTCTACCACTGAACCACCGACGCACACTCTCGTGACTGAGAAAGTAGTCATTATCATAATTACATTTCTATTCCATTGCTGCAGCTTGTTCTATGGGATATTTTGTCACGTAAACATAATATGTTCGTGGTATAAGCGGATTAATGTGTTGTAATTAGGCATTCTACATAAAACATGAATCAAGTATTTTAATTTTCCTACAATTTAATACAAATCAACACTGAATTTCATCAAATTTAATGCCCCATAATTTGCAGTCATTTTATCAGTACAATAGAACTTGTAAGAACTTGACGATATTTTCTTACAATATAGAACGCTTTAATTTATTCGTGTACAGGTCACATCAAAATCAATGAGAATATTTTCGAATAACAATTAGCAACTGAGTAACTCTGCATTAATTCTTCCCATTGATATTGCCATTTGATGAAATATTTATGCTCTTATTTCACAAATATATCGGTCAAAGGCTTCCCAAATAAATACATAATATCGAGATAAGAGTAGTGCAAAATTTGTTCAAATTTCCATGTAGCCTCTGCAATTTTTATTGTAATTTATATCAGACTTTCTGTTTGAGCCGAGGCAAAAATGTGAAAAACATGCGTCGGCCGGGAATCGAACCCGGGCCGCCCGCGTGGCAGGCGAGCATTCTACCACTGAACCACCGACGCACACTCTCGTGACTGAGAAAGTAGTCATTATCATAATTACATTTCTATTCCATTGCTGCAGCTTGTTCTATGGGATATTTTGTCACGTAAACATAATATGTTCGTGGTATAAGCGGATTAATGTGTTATAATGAGGCATTCTACATAAAGCATGAATCAAGTATTTTAATTTTCCTACAATTTAAAACAAATCAACACTGAATTTCATCAAATGTAATGCCGCATAATTTGCAGTCATTTTATCAGTACAATAGAACTTGTAAGAACTTGACGATATTTTCTTACAATATAGAACGCTTTAATTTATTCGTGTACAGGTCACATCAAAATCAATGAGAATATTTTCGAATAACAATTAGCAACTGAGTAACTCTGCATTAATACTTCCCATTGATATTGCCATTTGATGAAATATTTATGCTCTTATTTCACAAATATATCGGTCAAAGGCTTCCCAAATAAATACATAATATCGAGATAAGGGTAGTGCAAAATTTGTTCAAATTTCCATGTAGCCTCTGCAATTTTTATTGTAATTTATATCAGACTTTCTGTTTGAGCCGAGGCAAAAATGTGAAAAACATGCGTCGGCCGGGAATCGAACCCGGGCCGCCCGCGTGGCAGGCGAGCATTCTACCACTGAACCACCGACGCACACTCTCGTGACTGAGAAAGTAGTCATTATCATAATTACATTTCTATTCCATTGCTGCAGCTTGTTCTATGGGATATTTTGTCACGTAAACATAATATGTTCGTGGTATAAGCGGATTAATGTGTTATAATTAGGCATTCTACATAAAACATGAATCAAGTATTTTAATTTTCCTACAATTTAATACAAATCAACACTGAATTTCATCAAATTTAATGCCCCATAATTTGCAGTCATTTTATCAGTACAATAGAACTTGTAAGAACTTGACGATATTTTCTTACAATATAGAACGCTTTAATTTATTCGTGTACAGGTCACATCAAAATCAATGAGAATATTTTCGAATAACAATTAGCAACTGAGTAACTCTGCATTAATACTTCCCATTGATATTGCCATTTGATGAAATATTTATGCTCTTATTTCACAAATATATCGGTCAAAGGCTTCCCAAATAAATACATAATATCGAGATAAGGGTAGTGCAAAATTTGTTCAAATTTCCATGTAGCCTCTGCAATTTTTATTGTAATTTATATCAGACTTTCTGTTTGAGCCGAGGCAAAAATGTGAAAAACATGCGTCGGCCGGGAATCGAACCCGGGCCGCCCGCGTGGCAGGCGAGCATTCTACCACTGAACCACCGACGCACACTCTCGTGACTGAGAAAGTAGTCATTATCATAATTACATTTCTATTCCATTGCTGCAGCTTGTTCTATGGGATATTTTGTCACGTAAACATAATATGTTCGTGGTATAAGCGGATTAATGTGTTATAATGAGGCATTCTACATAAAGCATGAATCAAGTATTTTAATTTTCCTACAATTTAAAACAAATCAACACTGAATTTCATCAAATGTAATGCCGCATAATTTGCAGTCATTTTATCAGTACAATAGAACTTGTAAGAACTTGACGATATTTTCTTACAATATAGAACGCTTTAATTTATTCGTGTACAGGTCACATCAAAATCAATGAGAATATTTTCGAATAACAATTAGCAACTGAGTAACTCTGCATTAATTCTTCCCATTGATATTGCCATTTGATGAAATATTTATGCTCTTATTTCACAAATATATCGGTCAAAGGCTTCCCAAATAAATACATAATATCGAGATAAGAGTAGTGCAAAATTTGTTCAAATTTCCATGTAGCCTCTGCAATTTTTATTGTAATTTATATCAGACTTTCTGTTTGAGCCGAGGCAAAAATGTGAAAAACATGCGTCGGCCGGGAATCGAACCCGGGCCGCCCGCGTGGCAGGCGAGCATTCTACCACTGAACCACCGACGCACACTCTCGTGACTGAGAAAGTAGTCATTATCATAATTACATTTCTATTCCATTGCTGCAGCTTGTTCTATGGGATATTTTGTCACGTAAACATAATATGTTCGTGGTATAAGCGGATTAATGTGTTGTAATTAGGCATTCTACATAAAACATGAATCAAGTATTTTAATTTTCCTACAATTTAATACAAATCAACACTGAATTTCATCAAATTTAATGCCCCATAATTTGCAGTCATTTTATCAGTACAATAGAACTTGTAAGAACTTGACGATATTTTCTTACAATATAGAACGCTTTAATTTATTCGTGTACAGGTCACATCAAAATCAATGAGAATATTTTCGAATAACAATTAGCAACTGAGTAACTCTGCATTAATACTTCCCATTGATATTGCCATTTGATGAAATATTTATGCTCTTATTTCACAAATATATCGGTCAAAGGCTTCCCAAATAAATACATAATATCGAGATAAGGGTAGTGCAAAATTTGTTCAAATTTCCATGTAGCCTCTGCAATTTTTATTGTAATTTATATCAGACTTTCTGTTTGAGCCGAGGCAAAAATGTGAAAAACATGCGTCGGCCGGGAATCGAACCCGGGCCGCCCGCGTGGCAGGCGAGCATTCTACCACTGAACCACCGACGCACACTCTCGTGACTGAGAAAGTAGTCATTATCATAATTACATTTCTATTCCATTGCTGCAGCTTGTTCTATGGGATATTTTGTCACGTAAACATAATATGTTCGTGGTATAAGCGGATTAATGTGTTATAATGAGGCATTCTACATAAAGCATGAATCAAGTATTTTAATTTTCCTACAATTTAAAACAAATCAACACTGAATTTCATCAAATGTAATGCCGCATAATTTGCAGTCATTTTATCAGTACAATAGAACTTGTAAGAACTTGACGATATTTTCTTACAGTATAGAACGCTTTAATTTATTCGTGTACAGGTCACATCAAAATCAATGAGAATATTTTCGAATAACAATTAGCAACTGAGTAACTCTGCATTAATACTTCCCATTGATATTGCCATTTGATGAAATATTTATGCTCTTATTTCACAAATATATCGGTCAAAGGCTTCCCAAATAAATACATAATATCGAGATAAGGGTAGTGCAAAATTTGTTCAAATTTCCATGTAGCCTCTGCAATTTTTATTGTAATTTATATCAGACTTTCTGTTTGAGCCGAGGCAAAAATGTGAAAAACATGCGTCGGCCGGGAATCGAACCCGGGCCGCCCGCGTGGCAGGCGAGCATTCTACCACTGAACCACCGACGCACACTCTCGTGACTGAGAAAGTAGTCATTATCATAATTACATTTCTATTCCATTGCTGCAGCTTGTTCTATGGGATATTTTGTCACGTAAACATAATATGTTCGTGGTATAAGCGGATTAATGTGTTATAATGAGGCATTCTACATAAAGCATGAATCAAGTATTTTAATTTTCCTACAATTTAAAACAAATCAACACTGAATTTCATCAAATGTAATGCCGCATAATTTGCAGTCATTTTATCAGTACAATAGAACTTGTAAGAACTTGACGATATTTTCTTACACTATAGAACGCTTTAATTTATTCGTGTACAGGTCACATCAAAATCAATGAGAATATTTTCGAATAACAATTAGCAACTGAGTAACTCTGCATTAATACTTCCCATTGATATTGCCATTTGATGAAATATTTATGCTCTTATTTCACAAATATATCGGTCAAAGGCTTCCCAAATAAATACATAATATCGAGATAAGAGTAGTGCAAAATTTGTTCAAATTTCCATGTAGCCTCTGCAATTTTTATTGTAATTTATATCAGACTTTCTGTTTGAGCCGAGGCAAAAATGTGAAAAACATGCGTCGGCCGGGAATCGAACCCGGGCCGCCCGCGTGGCAGGCGAGCATTCTACCACTGAACCACCGACGCACACTCTCGTGACTGAGAAAGTAGTCATTATCATAATTACATTTCTATTCCATTGCTGCAGCTTGTTCTATGGGATATTTTGTCACGTAAACATAATATGTTCGTGGTATAAGCGGATTAATGTGTTGTAATTAGGCATTCTACATAAAGCATGAATCAAGTATTTTAATTTTCCTACAATTTAATACAAATCAACACTGAATTTCATCAAATTTAATGCCGCATAATTTGCAGTCATTTTATCAGTACAATAGAACTTGTAAGAACTTGACGATATTTTCTTACAATATAGAACGCTTTAATTTATTCGTGTACAGGTCACATCAAAATCAATGAGAATATTTTCGAATAACAATTAGCAACTGAGTAACTCTGCATTAATACTTCCCATTGATATTGCCATTTGATGAAATATTTATGCTCTTATTTCACAAATATATCGGTCAAAGGCTTCCCAAATAAATACATAATATCGAGATAAGGGTAGTGCAAAATTTGTTCAAATTTCCATGTAGCCTCTGCAATTTTTATTGTAATTTATATCAGACTTTCTGTTTGAGCCGAGGCAAAAATGTGAAAAACATGCGTCGGCCGGGAATCGAACCCGGGCCGCCCGCGTGGCAGGCGAGCATTCTACCACTGAACCACCGACGCACACTCTCGTGACTGAGAAAGTAGTCATTATCATAATTACATTTCTATTCCATTGCTGCAGCTTGTTCTATGGGATATTTTGTCACGTAAACATAATATGTTCGTGGTATAAGCGGATTAATGTGTTATAATGAGGCATTCTACATAAAGCATGAATCAAGTATTTTAATTTTCCTACAATTTAAAACAAATCAACACTGAATTTCATCAAATGTAATGCCGCATAATTTGCAGTCATTTTATCAGTACAATAGAACTTGTAAGAACTTGACGATATTTTCTTACACTATAGAACGCTTTAATTTATTCGTGTACAGGTCACATCAAAATCAATGAGAATATTTTCGAATAACAATTAGCAACTGAGTAACTCTGCATTAATTCTTCCCATTGATATTGCCATTTGATGAAATATTTATGCTCTTATTTCACAAATATATCGGTCAAAGGCTTCCCAAATAAATACATAATATCGAGATAAGGGTAGTGCAAAATTTGTTCAAATTTCCATGTAGCCTCTGCAATTTTTATTGTAATTTATATCAGACTTTCTGTTTGAGCCGAGGCAAAAATGTGAAAAACATGCGTCGGCCGGGAATCGAACCCGGGCCGCCCGCGTGGCAGGCGAGCATTCTACCACTGAACCACCGACGCACACTCTCGTGACTGAGAAAGTAGTCATTATCATAATTACATTTCTATTCCATTGCTGCAGCTTGTTCTATGGGATATTTTGTCACGTAAACATAATATGTTCGTGGTATAAGCGGATTAATGTGTTATAATGAGGCATTCTACATAAAGCATGAATCAAGTATTTTAATTTTCCTACAATTTAAAACAAATCAACACTGAATTTCATCAAATGTAATGCCGCATAATTTGCAGTCATTTTATCAGTACAATAGAACTTGTAAGAACTTGACGATATTTTCTTACAATATAGAACGCTTTAATTTATTCGTGTACAGGTCACATCAAAATCAATGAGAATATTTTCGAATAACAATTAGCAACTGAGTAACTCTGCATTAATACTTCCCATTGATATTGCCATTTGATGAAATATTTATGCTCTTATTTCACAAATATATCGGTCAAAGGCTTCCCAAATAAATACATAATATCGAGATAAGAGTAGTGCAAAATTTGTTCAAATTTCCATGTAGCCTCTGCAATTTTTATTGTAATTTATATCAGACTTTCTGTTTGAGCCGAGGCAAAAATGTGAAAAACATGCGTCGGCCGGGAATCGAACCCGGGCCGCCCGCGTGGCAGGCGAGCATTCTACCACTGAACCACCGACGCACACTCTCGTGACTGAGAAAGTAGTCATTATCATAATTACATTTCTATTCCATTGCTGCAGCTTGTTCTATGGGATATTTTGTCACGTAAACATAATATGTTCGTGGTATAAGCGGATTAATGTGTTATAATGAGGCATTCTACATAAAGCATGAATCAAGTATTTTAATTTTCCTACAATTTAAAACAAATCAACACTGAATTTCATCAAATGTAATGCCGCATAATTTGCAGTCATTTTATCAGTACAATAGAACTTGTAAGAACTTGACGATATTTTCTTACACTATAGAACGCTTTAATTTATTCGTGTACAGGTCACATCAAAATCAATGAGAATATTTTCGAATAACAATTAGCAACTGAGTAACTCTGCATTAATTCTTCCCATTGATATTGCCATTTGATGAAATATTTATGCTCTTATTTCACAAATATATCGGTCAAAGGCTTCCCAAATAAATACATAATATCGAGATAAGGGTAGTGCAAAATTTGTTCAAATTTCCATGTAGCCTCTGCAATTTTTATTGTAATTTATATCAGACTTTCTGTTTGAGCCGAGGCAAAAATGTGAAAAACATGCGTCGGCCGGGAATCGAACCCGGGCCGCCCGCGTGGCAGGCGAGCATTCTACCACTGAACCACCGACGCACACTCTCGTGACTGAGAAAGTAGTCATTATCATAATTACATTTCTATTCCATTGCTGCAGCTTGTTCTATGGGATATTTTGTCACGTAAACATAATATGTTCGTGGTATAAGCGGATTAATGTGTTATAATGAGGCATTCTACATAAAGCATGAATCAAGTATTTTAATTTTCCTACAATTTAAAACAAATCAACACTGAATTTCATCAAATTTAATGCCCCATAATTTGCAGTCATTTTATCAGTACAATAGAACTTGTAAGAACTTGACGATATTTTCTTACAATATAGAACGCTTTAATTTATTCGTGTACAGGTCACATCAAAATCAATGAGAATATTTTCGAATAACAATTAGCAACTGAGTAACTCTGCATTAATACTTCCCATTGATATTGCCATTTGATGAAATATTTATGCTCTTATTTCACAAATATATCGGTCAAAGGCTTCCCAAATAAATACATAATATCGAGATAAGGGTAGTGCAAAATTTGTTCAAATTTCCATGTAGCCTCTGCAATTTTTATTGTAATTTATATCAGACTTTCTGTTTGAGCCGAGGCAAAAATGTGAAAAACATGCGTCGGCCGGGAATCGAACCCGGGCCGCCCGCGTGGCAGGCGAGCATTCTACCACTGAACCACCGACGCACACTCTCGTGACTGAGAAAGTAGTCATTATCATAATTACATTTCTATTCCATTGCTGCAGCTTGTTCTATGGGATATTTTGTCACGTAAACATAATATGTTCGTGGTATAAGCGGATTAATGTGTTATAATGAGGCATTCTACATAAAGCATGAATCAAGTATTTTAATTTTCCTACAATTTAAAACAAATCAACACTGAATTTCATCAAATGTAATGCCGCATAATTTGCAGTCATTTTATCAGTACAATAGAACTTGTAAGAACTTGACGATATTTTCTTACAATATAGAACGCTTTAATTTATTCGTGTACAGGTCACATCAAAATCAATGAGAATATTTTCGAATAACAATTAGCAACTGAGTAACTCTGCATTAATACTTCCCATTGATATTGCCATTTGATGAAATATTTATGCTCTTATTTCACAAATATATCGGTCAAAGGCTTCCCAAATAAATACATAATATCGAGATAAGGGTAGTGCAAAATTTGTTCAAATTTCCATGTAGCCTCTGCAATTTTTATTGTAATTTATATCAGACTTTCTGTTTGAGTCGAGGCAAAAATGTGAAAAACATGCGTCGGCCGGGAATCGAACCCGGGCCGCCCGCGTGGCAGGCGAGCATTCTACCACTGAACCACCGACGCACACTCTCGTGACTGAGAAAGTAGTCATTATCATAATTACATTTCTATTCCATTGCTACAGCTTGTTCTATGGGATATTTTGTCACGTAAACATAATATGTTCATGGTATAAGCTATTTAATTTGTTATAATTAGGCATTCTACATAAAACATGAATCAAGTATTTTAATTTTCCTACAATTTAAAACAAATCAACACTGAATTTCATCAAATGTAATGCCCCATAATTTGCAGTCATTTTATCAGTACAATAGAACTTGTAAGAACTTGACGATTTTTTCTTACAATATAGAACGCTTTAATTTATTCGTGTACAGGTCACATCAAAATCAATGAGAATATTTTCGAATAACAATTAGCAATTGAGTAACTCTCCATTAATACTTCCCATTCATATTGCCATTTGATGAAATATTTATGCTCGTATTTCACAAATATATCGGTCAAAGGCTTCCTAAATAAATGCATAATATCGAGATAAGGGTAGTGCAAAATTTGTTCAAGTTTCTACGTAGCTTCTGCAATTTTTATTGTAATTTATATCAGACTATCTGTTTGAGTCGAGGCAAAAATGTGAAAAATATGCGTTGGTCGGGAATTGAACCCGGGCCGTCCGTTTGGAAGGCGAGCATTCTACCACTCAACCAACGACGCACACTGAGGTGACTGAGAAAGTAGTCTTTATCATAATTACACTTCTATTCCATTGCAACAGCTTGTTCTGTGGGATATTTTGTCACGTAAACATAATATGTTCATGGTATAAGCGAATTAATGTGTTATAATTGACATTATACGCAAACATGAAACAGTATTTTTTAATTTTCCTACAAATTTAAAACTCAATCAACTACTAGATTCAATAAATAGAGATGCACTAATTTGATCATTTTATCAATACAATAGAACTTATGAAACTTGACGATTTTTTTCTTACAATATAGAACCCCTTTAATTTATTCATGTATAGAGTCACATCAAAATCAATGAGAATATTTTCGAATAACAATTAGCAATTGAGTAACTCTCCATTAATACTTCCCATTCATATTGCCATTTGATGAAATATTTATGCTCGTATTTCACAAATATATCGGTCAAAGGCTTCCTAAATAAATACATAATATCGAGATAAGTGTAGTGCAAAATTTGTTCAAATTTCTATGTAGCCTCTGCAATTTTTATTATAATTTATATCGGACTATCTATTTTGAGTCGAGGCAAAAATGAGAAAAACATGCGTTGACCGGGAATCAAACCCGGGCCGTCCGCGTGGCAGGCGAGCATTCTACCACTGAACCACCGACGCACACTCCCGTGACTGAGAAATTAGTCATAAGGACAATTATATTTCTATTCCATTACTACAGCTTCTTCTATGGGATATTTTGTCACGTAAACATAATATGTTCATGGTATACGCGGATTAATTTGTTATAATTAGGCATTTTACATAAAACATGAATCAAGTATTTTAATTTTCCTACAATTTAATACAAATCAACACTGAGTTTCATTAAATTTAATGCCCCATAATTTGCAATCATTTTATCATTACAATAGAACTTGTAAGAGCTTGACGATTTTTTATTACAATATAGAACGCTTTAATTTATTCCTGTACAGGTCACATCAAAATCAATGAGAATATTTTCGAATAACAATTAGCAATTGAGTAACTCTCCATTAATACTTCCCATTCATATTGCCATTTGATGAAATATTTATACTCGTATTTCACAAATATATCGGTCAAAGGCTTCCTAAATAAATGCATAATATCGAGATAAGTGTAGTGCAAAATTTGTTCAAATTTCTATGTAGCTTCTGCAATTTTTATTGTAATTTATATCAGACTATCTGTTTTGAGTCGAGGCGAAAATGCTTGAAAAACATGCGTCAGCCGGAATCAAACCAGACCGTCCCGCGTGGCAGGCGAGCATTCTACTGAACCACCGACGCACTCCATTGACTGAGAAATTAGTCATAAGGATAAGTATATTTCTATTCCATTCATACAGCTTCTTCTGTGGGATATTTTGTCACGTAAACATAATATGTTCATGGTATACACTTGGATTAATTTAGTTATAATTAGGCATTTTACATAAAAATTATGAATCAAGTATTTTAATTTTCCTACAATTTAGCTACAAATCAACACTGAATTTGATCAAATGTAATGCCGCATAATTTGAAGTCATTTTATCAATACAATAGAACTTGTAAGAACTTGACGATTTATTCTTACAATATAGAACGCTTTAATATATTCGTGTACAGGTCATATCAAAATCAATGAGAATTTTTTCGAATAACAATTATCAACAGAGTAACTCTCCATTAATACTTCCCATTGATATTGCCATTTCATGAAATATTTATGCTCTTATTGCACAAATATATCGGTCAAAGGCTTCCTAAATAAATACATAATATCGAGATAAGTGTAGTGCAAAATTTGTTCAAATTTCTATGTAGCCTCTGCAATTTTTATTGTAATTTATATCAGACTATCTGTTTGAGCCGAGGCAAAAATGTGAAAAACATGCGTCGGCCGGGAATCAAACCCGGGCCGCCCGCGTGGCAGGCGAGCATTCTACCACTGAACCACCGACGCACACTCCCGTGACTGAGAAATTAGTCATAAGGATAATTATATTTCTATTCCATTCATACAGCTTCTTCTATGGGATATTTTGTCACGTAAACATAATATGTTCATAGTATACGCGGATTAATTTGATATAATTAGGCATTTTACATAAAACATGAATCAAGTATTTTAATTTTCCTACAATTTAATACAAATCAACACTGAGTTTCATTAAATTTAATGCCCCATAATTTGTAGTCATTTTAACAGTACCATAGAACTTGTAAGAAATTGACGATTTTTTCTTACAATATAGAACGCTTTAATTTATTCGTGTACAGGTCACATCAAAATCAATGAGAATATTTTCGAATAACAATTAGCAATTGAGTAACTCTCCATTAATACTTCCCATTCATATTGCCATTTGATGAAATATTTATGCTCGTATTTCACAAATATAACGGTCAAAGGCTTCCTAAATAAATGCATAATATCGAGATAAGGGTAGTGCAAAATTTGTTCAAGTTTCTACGTAGCTTCTGCAATTTTTATTGTAATTTATATCAGACTATCTGTTTGAGTCGAGGCAAAAATGTGAAAACATGCGTTGGCCGGGAATCGAACCCGGGCCGTCCGTTTGGAAGGCGAGCATTCTACCACTGAACCAACGACGCACACACAGGTGACTGAGAAAGTAGTCTTTATCATAATTACACTTCTATTCCATTGCAACAGCTTGTTCTGTGGGATATTTTGTCACGTAAACATAATATGTTCATGGTATAAGCGAATTAATGTGTTATAATTAGGCATTATACATAAAACATGAATCAAGTATTTTAATTTTACTACAATTTAAAACAAATCAACACTGAATTTCATCAAATGAGATGCCCCTAATTTGCAGTCATTTTATCAATACAATAGAACTTGTAAGAGCTTGACGATTTTTTCTTGCAATATAGAACGCTTTAATTTATTCGTGTACAGGTCACATCAAAATCAATGAGAATATTTTCGAATAACAATTAGCAATTGAGTAACTCTCCATTAATACTTCCCATTCATATTGCCATTTGATGAAATATTTATGCTCGTATTTCACAAATATAACGGTCAAAGGCTTCCTAAATAAATGCATAATATCGAGATAAGTGTAGTGCAAAATTTGTTCAAATTTCTATGTAGCCTCTGCAATTTTTATTGTAATTTATATCGGACTATCTATTTTGAGTCGAGGCAAAAATGAGAAAAACATGCGTTGACCGGGAATCAAACTCGGGCCGTCCGCGTGGCAGGCGAGCATTCTACCACTGAACCACCGACGCACACTCCCGTGACTGAGAAATTAGTCATAAGGATAATTATATTTCTATTCCATTACTACAGCTTCTTCTATGGGATATTTTGTCACGTAAACATAATATGTTCATGGTATACGCGGATTAATTTGTTATAATTAGGCATTTTACATAAAACATGAATCAAGTATTTTAATTTTCCTACAATTTAATACAAATCAACACTGAGTTTCATTAAATTTAATGCCCCATAATTTGCAGTCATTTTATCATTACAATAGAACTTGTAAGATCTTGACGATTTTTTATTACAATATAGAACGCTTTAATTTATTCCTGTACAGGTCACATCAAAATCAATGAGAATATTTTCGAATAACAATTAGCAATTGAGTAACTCTCCATTAATACTTCCCATTCATATTGCCATTTGATGAAATATTTATACTCGTATTTCACAAATATATCGGTCAAAGGCTTCCTAAATAAATGCATAATATCGAGATAAGTGTAGTGCAAAATTTGTTCAAATTTCTATGTAGCTTCTGCAATTTTTATTGTAATTTATATCAGACTATCTGTTTGAGTCGAGGCGAAAATGTGAAAAACATGCGTCAGCCGGGAATCAAACCCGGGCCGTCCGCGTGGCAGGCGAGCATTCTACCACTGAACCACCGACGCACACTCCCGTGACTGAGAAATTAGTCATAAGGATAATTATATTTCTATTCCATTCATACAGCTTCTTCTATGGGATATTTTGTCACGTAAACATAATATGTTCATGGTATACGCGGATTAATTTGTTATAATTAGGCATTTTACATAAAACATGAATCAAGTATTTTAATTTTCCTACAATTTAATACAAATCAACACTGAGTTTCATTAAATTTAATGCCCCATAATTTGTAGTCATTTTAACAGTACCATAGAACTTGTAAGAAATTGACGATTTTTTCTCACAATATAGAACGCTTTAATTTATTCGTGTACAGGTCACATCAAAATCAATGAGAATATTTTCGAATAACAATTAGCAACTGAGTAACTCTGCATTAATACTTCCCATTGATATTGCCATTTGATGAAATATTTATGCTCTTATTTCACAAATATATCGGTCAAAGGCTTCCCAAATAAATACATAATATCGAGATAAGGGTAGTGCAAAATTTGTTCAAATTTCCATGTAGCCTCTGCAATTTTTATTGTAATTTATATCAGACTTTCTGTTTGAGCCGAGGCAAAAATGTGAAAAACATGCGTCGGCCGGGAATCGAACCCGGGCCGCCCGCGTGGCAGGCGAGCATTCTACCACTGAACCACCGACGCACACTCTCGTGACTGAGAAAGTAGTCATTATCATAATTACATTTCTATTCCATTGCTGCAGCTTGTTCTATGGGATATTTTGTCACGTAAACATAATATGTTCGTGGTATAAGCGGATTAATGTGTTGTAATTAGGCATTCTACATAAAACATGAATCAAGTATTTTAATTTTCCTACAATTTAATACAAATCAACACTGAATTTCATCAAATTTAATGCCCCATAATTTGTAGTCATTTTATCAGTACAATAGAACTTGTAAGAACTTGACGATATTTTCTTACAATATAGAACGCTTTAATTTATTCGTGTACAGGTCACATCAAAATCAATGAGAATATTTTCGAATAACAATTAGCAACTGAGTAACTCTCCATTAATACTTCCCATTGATATTGCCATTTGATGAAATATTTATGCTCTTATTTCACAAATATATCGGTCACCTGCTTCCTAAATTAACACATTATATCGAGATAAGGGTAGTGCAAAATTTGTTCAAATTTCTATGAAGCCTCTACAATTTTTATTGTAATTTATATCAGACTATCTTTTTGGGCCGAGTCAAAAATGTGAAAAAACATGCGTCGGCCGGGAATCGAACCCGGGCCGCCCGCGTGGCAGGCGAGCATTCTACCACTGAAACACCGACGCACACTATCGTGACTGAGAAATTAGTCATAAGAATAATTATATTTCCATTCTATTTTTACAGCTTCTTCTATGGGATATTTCGTCACGTAAACATAATATGTTCATGGTATACGCGGATTAATTTGTTATAAATACGCATTTTACATAAAACATGAATCAAGTATTTTAATTTTCCTACAATTTAATACAAATCAACACTGAGTTTCATCAAATTTAATGCCCCATTATTTGTAGTCATTTTATCAGTACCATAGAACTTGTAAGAACTTGACGATTTTTTCTTACAATATAGAACGCTTTAATTTATTCGTGTACAGGTCAATCAAAATCAATGAGAATATTTTCGAATAACAATTTGCAACTGAGTAACTCACCATTAATACTTCCCATTGATATTGCCATTTGATGAAATAATGATACTCTTATTCCACAAATATGTCGGTCAACTGCTTCCTAAATTAAAACATTATATCGAGATAAGTGTAATGCAAAATTTGTTCAAATTTCTATGAAGCCTCTACAATTTTTATTGTAATTTATATCAGACTATCTTTTTCGGCCGAGTCAAAAATGTGAAAAAACATAAGTCGGCCGGGATTCGAACCCGGGCCGCCCGCGTGGCAGGCGAGCATTCTACCAGTGAACCACCGACGCACACTCGTGGCTTCGAAAGTGGTCATTATCATAATTACATTTGTATTCCATTGCTACAGCTTGTTCTATGGGATATTTTGTCACGTAAACATAATATGTTCTTGGTATAAGCGGATTAGTAATGTTACAATTGACATTCTACATAAAACATAGTCAAGTATTTAATTTTTCCACCACAATTTAAAACAAATCAACACTGAATTTCATCAAATGAAATGCCCCTAATTTGCATTCATTTTATCAATACAATAGAACTTGTAATAGCTTGACGATTTTTTCTTGCAATATAGAACGCTTTAATTTATTCGTGTACAAGTCACATCAAAATCAATGAGAATATTTTCGAATAACAATTAGCAATTGAGTAACTCTCCATTAATACTTCCCATTCATATTGCCATTTGATGAAATATTTATGCTCCTATTTCAAAAATATATCGATAAAAGGCTTCCTAAATAAATACATAATATCGAGATAAGGGTAGTGCAAAATTTGTTCAAATTTCTATATAGCCTCTGCAATTTTTATTGTAATTTATATCAGACTATCTGTTTGAGCCGAGGAAAAATGTGAAAAACATGCGTCGGCCGGGATTCGAACCCCGGTCGCCCGCGTGGCAGGCGAGTATTCTACCAGTGAACCACCGACGCACACTCTTGTGACTGAGAAAGTAGTCATTATCATTATTACATTTCTATTCCATTGCAACAGCTTGTTCTATGGGATATTTTGTCACGTAAACATAATATGTTCATGGTATAAGCGAATTAATGTGTTATAATTAGGCATTCTACATAAAACATGAATCAAGTATTTTAATTTTCCTACAATTTTAAAACAAATCAACACTGAATTTCATCAAATGTAATGCCCCATAATTTGCAGTCATTTTATCATTACAATAGAACTTGTAAGAGCTTGACGATTTTTTCTTACAATATAGAACGCTTTAATTTATTCGTGTACAGGTCACATCAAAATCAATGAGAATATTTTCGAATAACAATAAGCAATTGAGTAACTCTCCATTAATACCTCCCATTGATATTGCCATTTCATGAAATATTTATGCTCTTATTTCACAAATATATCGGGCAAAGGCTTCCTAATTAAATACATTATATCGAGATAAGTGTAGTGCAAAATTTGTTCAAATTTCTATGGAACTTGTACATTTTTTATTTTAATTTTTATCAGACTATCTGTTTGAGCCAAGTCAAAATGTGAAAAACATGCATCGACCAGGAATCAAAACCGGGCCACCCGCGTGGCAGGTGAGCATTCTCCCTCTGAACCACCGACACACGGTGTGGTGACTTTGAAATTAATCATTAGAATAATTACCTTTCTATTCCATTCCCACAGATTCTTCTATAGGATATTCTGTCACGTAAACATAATATGTTCATGGTATACGCCGATAAATATGTTACAATTGTGTATTCTACGTAAGACATGAATCAGATATTTTAATGTTCCTACAATTTAATACAAATCAGCACTAAATTTCATCAAATGAAACGCTCCATAATTTGTAAACTTTTTAATTGTACAATAGAACTTGTAAGAACTTGTCCATTTTTTTCTAAATAGAACCCATTTATTTATTCGTGTACAGTTCATAGAAAAATCAATGAGAATATTTTCTAATTACAACTAGTTAATGAGTAACTCTCCATTAATATTAACCATTGGTATTGCCATTTGTTGAAATATATATGCTCTTAAATCACGCATATATCGGTCAACTGCTTCCTAAATAAATACACCATATCGAGATATATTTTGTGCAAAATTTGTTTAAATTTCTATGGCACTTCTAGAATTTTTATTGTAATTTATATCACACTATCTGTTTGAGGCAATTTAAAATTTGAAAACTTACGTCGGCCGGAAATCGAACCTGGGCCGCCGGCGTGGCAGGCAAGAAAAATACGACTGAACCACCGACTCACATTCTCGTGACTTTGAATTTAATCATTTTCTGAGAATCCCATAGATGCCAAGTCGTATTCTGTCCCTAATTATACAATTGAATCTGATAAGCTAGTACTCTCTTTCACATCTATTTAATTCATTGTGTCAAATACCCCTAATGTGGTTCTAAGCCTGGACGGTAGCCCAGCTGTAAAAGTGGAATTTACCACATCTCTAGATATGTTCAACCTGGACGTCGGCAAAGTCATGTGCGACCGTGGGACGGGGTAAAAGAACTGTTCTAACTGCCGAAGTGTTAGACTCAGTGAATGTTAACACCCCTACTCCTTCTGCGATAGTCCTAGTTATGGGATCTCAAGTCAGTTTGAAATGTGTCAAGAAATCCATCCCAATGATATGGTCCTTGACATCGGCTACGAGAAAATTCCATCTAAAAGACGATTTTGGGCCTAAGGTCACCGACATTTTCTTCATCCCCGTGACTCCTATCGGACTACCATTTACGGTCCATAGTTGCTAATAAAATGTGGGACAATCTGTTTCCACCACCTCTGACCTAACTATGCTTACTACAGCACCCGTATCGATAAGAAACTCCAGTCCAGTTAATTCATCATTAATAATGAATTTGTTGCTGGATAGTCCGGCAATGTTTTCCAGATCTCGGCTTAGGAAGAACCTAGCCCTCTTGCCTTCTGTGTTGGTGCTATTTGATCTTATCGCATATTTTACTTTTGCCTTAAGTGTCTTTTAGAGGCATTTCTGGGAGCCTTTTCAATGGAACCTCCCTTACGGCTCGTAATAGAGGGGGTTTTATCCTTTTCCAAGTAATGGACTCCTCTCTAACAGTTTATTGCTTCCTTTCCATTTGGGTCCACCTAAATGCGGGTATATGAAATTCTCTCCTTGGCAATTTGCACTTCAACCATATTCACAATGTGCCTTACACCATCCGGGCGGCCCATCGAAGCGTTGACGTGAGTGATTCCCTCGACGTCTTGTATTTCAATCCTGACTCTGAAGTTGCGAAATGTCTCGACGTATACCAGCAACTTTTCTACATAAGTAACGCACAGTTTCTTGTAGCGTCAGGGTGGTTTCGGTATCTGTCCTAACTGGCTGCACCATGACAGAATCTGCTGTTACAGAATGTACCTGTGGTTCCTATTGTTTATACATTCCGTCTAGCCCTTTGAGTTTAGTTGGCCAATCAATATTCATTGTGTCAAATACCCCTAATGTGGCTCTAAACCTGGATGGTAGCCTAGCTGTAAAAATGGAATTTACCACATTTCTAGATATTTTCAACCTGGAAGCTTTCGTACAAAGGCGTTCATAAAACTCTGATGTTAGTTGATGCCCCATCTTTTCTAGGCGTAATAATTTGCACATTTATGCCGAACTTCCAGGCTTATATCTCTGTTAAATTTCGTCCATTAATAACTCAAATGCATTATATAAATTTTCTTCCACAGTTCTGTCTCTAAAATTTTCCAGGGCGCTTCTGAAATTCTCAGGCAATACCATCCATGCTGCGACAAATTTCTCCATAGGGTCTACGGTTTGATAAGCGGTGAATATCATTTTGGCATTCCCGACCCAACTTGAATGTTTTTCAGATCTATATGTTAGTAGACTGACCATTTTGGACTGACGCGGTCGCCATATTTTGCAGAGGCTCCTAACCTATTATTGTCCGAGAACCCCATAGATGCCAAGTCGTATTCAGTCCTTAATTGTACAATTGAATATGATAAGCTAGTACTCTCATTCACATCTATTAAATTCATGCCTGCCATACCATGAGCTAACTTGCTTGTGTCTTCAAACTTAAGATTAGCTTCCATGCTGATCATACTTAATTATTAATTTGATAATTAGGCAAACGGAATGTGAAACTTCTTACGTGTTAAAACACTCGATCAAATAACCTGGAAAGAAATAAGACGTGAAAAACAGAATTATTAAATTACTTGTTCCAGAACGTCCCCAATATGCAGGATTCAAAAGACATTACGGTAGCAGCGATATGTTGTGAAAATCGAGTAATTTTAAACGTCAAATTGGAGAAGTGAAATAAATGCAGCTTGCTGAGGAAAGTCAGGCCAGTCACGTACAGATAACTAAAACTGAAACGACGCGCAATTCAAAAGTATATATACTGTCAATTATTTAAACAAAGAATGTTCTAGAAAATAAACGAATATGTTCTTTTTATATAAAATAAGTTTTATTTAGCCAAGGTGGTTTAAATTTATCAATAAATGTCACTTTAATTTTGTCGGAGGAAATATCTCCCTCCACATACACCACCTTCTCAAAAAAGACGGCTAATAATTAACGTATTCAAAGTTCTTCGGCTGACGTTGTACTCTTCCTGAACGAGTTGTGCATAATGGCGCTCCTGACATCGACATCGCGCTCAGTACAGTTGTCACTGGCACTGCTAATTCACCTGATGTTGACAGAACGTTTTGATCTTGTTACTCGGTAGAATAAGGTGTTGATGCGTTCGACAACGCGTCTTGTGAAAGTTTCTGCGTTGTATTATATGCCTGTGTGATTGGATTGCACACATCAGATTCGTACATGGAACAATGGTCATTCAACTCATCTGGTAATTCAGTCCTATCGTCAATCAAGATAACCTGGGGCATGCAACGATCCAAAGTAGCACAATAATCAATGTCATTTACCTCTATGATGACATTTTTTTCAGTCAGACTCTGGACCTTATAACGTCCTTTGTAAAATAGTGTCAGGCCGTTCTTTCTATTTTCTTTAGTTACATAAACATGCGAAGCCGATCTTAGATCAGAGGACATATAGCACTTGGTTTTCGCTTTTCTAGTCTTGGTCGGAGCCAAACGACACATCTTATCTCTTAGTGCTCCCACACACCAATCTACATAACTAGAAGCCAAATCAAGTCTACTTGGAGTTTCTATTAGTAGATCTACAGGCAACATTAATGGTTCTCCGTAAACCAATTCTGATATTAAAGTTCCTAGCTGTGCCCTATATCTGTTGCGCATGGCAAGTTATACTATAGGAAGATCGTGTATTCAGCTTGTTCCACTAGTATACCTTAACGCAGCTTTCTGTTTACGATGCAGTCTTTCTACCATCCCATTTGCTCGTGGATTGTATGCGCTAGTATGCAATACAGTTGTTCCCAATATATTGAGAGATCTTTCGAAAAGCTCTGACATAAATTGACTACCGCGATGACTAATGGCTTTATCTAGAACACCATAACGCGATATCCAATTATGTAGGAGCGCGAACAAGACTTCTTGCGCTGTCATATCTTTTAAGATAGCTACTTCGAATTGGCGACTAAATCGATCTACAATTGTTAGCAAATAGTTTTGGCTATTGACTTCAGGCATTTCGACAATGTCTATGTGTACGAATCTGAAACGCCTAATTGGTATACCAATATTCTGTATCTCGGTTCTGGTATGTCTCGACACCTTACACGTTTGACACTTGGCACAGACTCTTACTCATACCCATATGTCTTTAGACACATGTGACCATACGTAACTGTCATTGACTAATCGAATTGTGGCTTTTATGGATGGATGTCCCATGTTGTGTAATAGTTGGATAAATTTGGCCCGTAACTCCAACGACACATATAGTCGTGGTTGATTTCTGGACGTTTCGCATAACAACCACTTTCCACTCCGGAGCTTGCGAACATATCCTGATCTTTTGGACAAAACTAACGAAAAGAGATCCAATCCTTGCGCTTCCTTGATATGATTTACTAAATTGTTCGTAGAATCATCTAGATTCTTAAATGGACTTTGATATATCAGCTCTGCTAAGTACATCGGCTACCACATTCTCTTTACCAGCAATATGAGACACAGTGAAATCGAACTCTGCTAACCGGGTTATTTGGGAATTTACTCTACGAGAGTAATTAAGCCTCGCTGTTTTACCAAGTATGCTGATCAATGGCTTATGATCTTTCAATAACTTAAATTGATGACCATCTAAATAATGCTCGAAATATTGCACTGCAGCATACACAGCTAGAAGCTCTTTACCATATGTATCATACAGTTTTTCTCGATCATTAAGCTTGCGGCTATAAAACCCTTTCGGTATAACTATGTCTTTGCCCCTTTGCTGAAGCACTGCCCCTATTGCAACATCTGAGGCATCTGCGATTAACTCGAATGGTGTTTCCCAATCTACAGGTGCTAGTGTGTTTATGTCACTTAGCATTTCCTTGGCCTTCTGGATTTTTTCTCGGTTGTCTTGGCTCAAGTTTATAGAACAAGACTTCTTGATCGTGCTCTTTGCATGTATGAGATGGTATGTTAACGATCCTAGAAATCCGGCTAGACATGGAATGAATCGACGGTTAAAGCTGATCATGCCCAAGAACCTTCGCAACTGGCGCACGGTTTGGTGCTTCGTTACGTCCTTGATAACTTAGATTTCATCTTCCAAAGGTTTAATTACGGCTTTGGAAAGAACATGTCCAGGATACCTAACTGAAGAGCATCCATTGCTACTCTTATTGGGTTTGACCACTAATCCATTTTGTTCCATCCTGGTCAAAACCGGTTCCAAATGCTTACGATGTTCATCACGTGAGCGACTAAAATTTAGTATGCCGTCAATGTACACCCTCGCAAATGGACAATTTCGAAGGATTTCTTTAGTAAACGCTGGAAGTCTGACTGGCATTTTTCAAACAAAAGGCATTCGAAATTCATACGATCCCCCTCACAAATCTGACTGCAGTGGAGTGGTATAGTGCTACTCCATTGGTATCTGATAGTACACTCTACAGAAGATCTGAAGTTGAATAAACCTCATATCTCTTTATGTCTCGTTGCAGAGTACTCAGAGTTGAGAGGTAAGAATCACCCTTCGTCACTTAGTTTTATCGGCAATAATTTCAACAAACCCTCCATTGACCCGGTTCAGGTTTGGGAACTACTGTTAAGTTTCACGAAGTTAATTACTCCCTATATTTGATTGATAGCGGCTTTGGAGATCCATTGCATGATTAATCCCAGCTTTTTCCCGATGGGTGTTGTGATAGAATATACGAATGATCACAAATGTATTGTAAATAACGTCGTATATAAGTTCATAAATAGTCCAAATTGACCGTTCATAGACGGCAATAAAAATAAATTTTAACACAAATGAATGTCTTATACACCAACCACAGTCAAACTAAATTGTCTGTGCTCTAGACGACAAAAGGACAGAATACTGTTCACAAAGTTGAATG